>OX377621.1:141950146-141976008 GCA_947397865.1 Polietes domitor | reverse complement strand
AAATTTCGCTCCCGATTTGACTTTTTCCGCTCTAGAAACCACATATTGTATCAGATTGTCTTCAGATTTGGCAAAACATCTTATATTTAAACTAAGAACATCTATTGTGAAAATTGAGAAATTGGGTAAGATCGGTTCAGATTTAGATATAGCCCCCATATAAATGTCGCTCCCGATTTGACTTTTGCCGCTTTAAAATCCACATATTGTGCTCGATTGTCTTTAAATTTCGCACAACATCTTATAATCTAACTAAACAAAACTATGGTGAAAGTGGGTAAGATCGGTTCAGATTTAAATATAGCCAAAATTCAAATGTTGCTCCCATAAGTTTAACCGATTTTGGCCAAACTATATATTTTATATTTCACCTATTTCGTTCCAGGTTTCAATATATCCTCATACAAATGTCCTTTCCGATATAAAATTTTTTGTCAAACACATACATTTACAGGATACAAAAAACCTTCCCGTTTTCACTTTTTAACCGAATTGAATTGTATTCGGATTGAAAGTGGAGTGTATGACAGAGTCGGCCACGCCCGACTTTAGCCTTTCCTTACTGGTTACTCTAGATAAATGTTGAAAAAGAAAATTCAAATATTGCCTTAAGAACTTGTAACAAAAATACATATTGTATTTCAATTTATAGTTTGAAACATATATTTATTAAAGAATATCGTTAAATCATAACTATTGTATATTCCAAATTGAAATGCAAGACGAAAATGAAGCAAAATTTTTTAAAAGGTTACGAATACCAAATACCGCTATCTGAACCTATAATGACAGTCCAATAAATAAATTAATTCAAAATCTGTAAAAGTATATGGCTTTTGGAGCGATACAACACAAATAGGGAAGGACATTTGTAGAACATGTCAAATCGTCAGCGAAATTTGTATGGTAGTTATATCTGAACCGATCTGACCCACTGTACGTGTTTTTTAAAGCAAAAAAATCAAATAGGGAAAAAGTTTGAATGGTAATCAAGGGCGAGAATCGATTATCGATTCCCAGATCAACTATTTTTCAATCCGATTCTTGGAATCGATCCTGAGAATCGATTCTTAATCTGAATCGTTTAAAATGTTGAGTTTGCAATTAAATCTGAAATATATAAATAAATGATAATAATAGCATATTTATACCCTACACCACTTCGTGGGCTAGGGTATTATAAGTTAGTTTCGCCGCAAATGTTTGTAACACCAAGAAATAATCGAGCTAGACCCACCTTTAAGTATACCGATCGGCTTAGAATCACCAGCTGAGTCGATTTAACGATGTCTGTCTGTCCGTCCGTCTGTCCGTCTGTCCGTCTGCTGTCCATCTAAGCTTGTTCGCACTCTACAGGTCGCAATTGTTGTCCGATTGTCATGAAACTTGGCAGAAGTTATTTTTTCCTGCCAATGACCATCGGTATTGAATTTGGAGGAAATCGGTTCAGATTTAGATATAGCCCCCATACAAATGTCGCTCCCGATTTGACATTTTCCGCTCTAGAAACGACATATTGGACCCGATTGTCTTTAAATTTGGCAGAACATCTTATAATCCAACTAGAAACACGTATGCAAAAATTGGGTAAGATCGGTTCAGATTTAGATATAGCCCTCATACAAATGTTGCTCCCGATTTCACTTTTTTACCGAATTGAATTGCAATGAGAATTGTTTGGGTGATGTCCATATGTCCATACTTTGAAATGACTTTGGTATACTACTGTATAATTTGTATTTGTCTGTCGGACAATTAGATCAATTACCATATTATTTACCATACTCGTTAAATTTGACTGAAGATGAATTTATAGCATAAAAATTATATGAATATAATTTATATAATTTGTATGAACTACATAAAATTGCTCCCATGAAATACCTGGGTTTAGTAATCAAAGCGAGGTACATACGCAGGGAGTGGTGTAGGGTATTATATAGTCGGCCCGCCCGACTTTAGCCTTTCCTTACTTGTTTTGTAGTTGTCTTTGTTTCATTAAAAATAATTCTTTTTCATTGATGTTGTCGAACGATTCGTTCGAAATCATTGTTCTTCATCGAACTAATTTCTATGTCTCCATTTATTTCAGACGAAAAATTTGGTGTTTTATCCACTTTCAGACCGACGCGATTGCCGTTCAACAGTCGCCGCGGCATTATTTATCAAAATATTTTTCAATGTAAAACTCGCATTAACCCGAATAGTGCTGTAATTTTTTTCTTTCGAATTTTGAAATAAAACATTCATGTTATCAGTGGTCCACACCAGAAGCTTTGGTGCACGTCTTCTATGTGTGACCATAAGGTCACGCTAGCACCATTCGGGTTAAATTTTTTATAAATTATCATGGAAATGGCAGTAGAGGTATAATGTCTCGAACAAATGCATTACTCAAATTGAAAACAACATTAAAGATTAAAATTTAAAATAGTTGAAGTGCACATTCCATTTTTATACCCTCCACCTCCAGGAAGGGGGTATACTAACTTTGTCATTCCGTTTGTAACACTTTGAAATATAGACCTGAGACCCTATAAAGTAAATATATTCTTGATCGTCATAAAATTCTAAGACGATCTAGCCATGTCCGTCCGTCCGTCTGTTGAAAGCACGCTAGCATCTAAACGAAACGAGCTAGAACGTTCAAATTTTCCATAAATGCGTTTTATAGTCGTAGATCGGTTAAGATTGAAATGGGGCGAAATCGGCCCCAAGGGAAAAAATTTTCCCTCACAAGGACTAAAAATACCCATAATAATCTCTAATATTTTAGCGTATTTAAGCATGTTTTTTGAATATGTCTGTTTATATTTGCTTGATATTTGGTATGCGCATTCCCCTTATAAAAATGGTACATATTAAACGACAACAACTAGAAACACGAAATTCGGTGTGTACATTCCTCTAATTGAGTAGATACATAATATAAAAGTATTTTTTTCCAAATTCGTACTTTTAAGGGGTAAAATAGGAATAGAGGGATAAAAATGGTACCAACCAAACGGCTGTACCTAGAATAATGAAATTCGGTGTATACATTCCTCTGATTGCATAGATAAGTCAAATACACCGATTTTTCAACATTCGTACTTTTTGGGGTTAAAATGAAAAAAGGTGATCTAAATAGTACCAATCTAATGACCGCAGCTAGAGTCATGAAATTCGGAGTATACATTCCTCTGAGTGTGTAGACACGGAAAATAAACTGATTTTTCGAAATTCGTACTTTTTGGGGTTAAAATGAAAAAAGGGGATAAAAATAGTACCAACCAAATGACCGCAGCTAGAGTCATGAAATTCGGAGTATACATTCCTCTGACTGCGTAGACACGGAAAATAGACGAAATTTTCGAAATTAGTACTTTCAAGGGGTACAATGGTACAGAGCGATAAAAATAGTACCAACTAAACGACCACAGCTAGAATGATAAAATTCTAATTGCGTAGAAATGTCAAGGGGGTAAAAATGGTACCAACCAAATGGGCGCAGCTGGAATCATGGAATTCGGTGTATACATTCCTCTGACTGTATAGACACGCAAAATAAAAAGATTTTTCCAAAATCGTACTTTTTACTTTTTCGGCAAAAATTGGTTGAATCATGAAGTTAGGTTATTTTGCACTATGTACGTCTGATAATGGATTTTCAAAATTTGTACTATTGGAATTAAATTAGAATGGAAATACAACCAAAAAAATAAAATGAATATATAAATATAAGAACATTTATTTTTTGAATTGACGTATTGGTAGCATTACCTTATAAGCGTGGTTTGAAATAATTAACATATTTATTTATAAAATTAACTTTTCAATATTTGTATTTGTTTGGTTTGGCTATATTAAAAAAATTATATTTTCCTGTAATATTACTACACTTCTACGAAAATCTGTGGAATGTAATCCATGGTGGGGGGTATAAAACGCCGTTTTTACTTGTTTTTTTTTTTTTTAATTTAAAATTTCTATGAAGAATCTTCCAAAGAACTATTTGAAAAAAATGATAGATTAGTGAATTGTGATTTTGGCGACGACTCACAGTTGGTTGAAATGGAGATTAATTCAAACATGAAAAATTTATTTCTTTGAAAATTTTTTACTGTTCGATTAAAGAATATAAAATTCTACATTTGCAAATTGACAAAGGTAAATATTCCCCCATTATATATTTTTAGATTTTTTTGAAAATATGTCTAAATTTGAGGTATTTTTTAAAATATATATGGAGTTTTTAATGTGAATTCTGTAACATATCGCCAGATGGTAAATTTCTAATGAAATTGTGCCAAATGTGAAAAAAAATTATTAAAAAAATTGTATGGGAGCATTACCTAAATCTGAACCGATGCACAGAGGGATTTGTTCATACAAAGTTTGACATAAAAATATAGGGAGTGCTCGTAGAACGTTGAAATTTTGCTCTGAGCCTTTTGTTAGCTCAATTAAGAAAAATATAAAGTTTCATCAAAATTGGCCACGCCCAGTACCCACCGCCCATAGAACCCAAAATTTATTTTTGGTCTAAACATTCTGAAATTTGCCACAGAGCCTTTTATTACCTCAATTAAGAATAAAATAAAGTTTCATAAAAATTGGACACGCCCACCACCCAACGCCCATAGAACCCAAATTTATTTTTGGCCCAAAACTTTTTGAAATTTGGCACAGAACTTTTTGTAACCTCAATTAACGCCCACCGATCACCGGCCACATATCCCAATTATATTTATTCCCAAAACTTTTTGTTTCTTTAGCAAAACTAATTATTTTATAAATAAGTTTCAGTACATGCATTTAAATATAGACTTTTATTCATCATCTAACATTTCTGTGTCAAGTTCTAGAAGGTGTTTACGGGGTTGACATCTAATTCTACTTATAAAATGATCTGACGATACTAGAAGTCGATGAAAAACATCTGTATTTGTTGTAACTCTATCGCACTTTCTGAGAGATCTCTATAATCTTTTATTTCTAGAGATTTCTATAATCTTTTATGTTTTTCTATATCTTTTTGTAATTTTTTTAAATTAAAAATTTCATGAATTTGAAGAAAAATTTTATGATTTTATAAAAGATTACTAATTATTTAAACTTTTATTAATTTTAATTTATAGTATGGGGTCTTATCTTTCATTTTATTATAGTGGGAACACATAGCACGACCGAGCAACCTTTTTTTCTTCCAAGGAAATTTGCAGTCACGGCACATTATAGAACAAATTTTATTCTATCATATCTTTTAAACCATATGAGCGAACGTTATATATATTTTTTTTGTAAAATACACTTAAAAGGTTATATTTGAAAAAAAAATCACTATTTAAATCAGAGCAATAAAATTATCTTACGAACAAACACTATAGAATTGGGTAAACAGTTTTCAATATGTTGAACAAAAATTTACATTTGACTTTACTTCATTATTTCAAAACAAACAAGCGTTTTTTCGGGATACAATTTTTGGAAAAAATGACTTATTGCACAAAAAATCCCACTGTGCGATGTGACTCACTTTCACCATAAATATTTCCAGTCGAAATATAACGTGCTGTGCCAAATTAGAATAATATCGATTAAAATTGTATATGTAGAGCGAAAAAAATCGGGAGTGACGTTTATATGGAAGTTATATCTTAATCTGAACCGATTTAATAGCGTCCGTCATTGATGCGCAAAAATCAATTGTAACAAGTTCTGTTGGGATTGGATAATAATTGCGACGTGTTCTTCGATAACAGGAATATATGGATGGATGAATTATTTATTTATTTTCCAGGAAAAATTTTTGCTTCCACTATATTGTACTCAAATTGTATTTTCTTTTACTGTTTATGATATAAACATTACCTGACCCGAAGGCTTCCCCGAATTAATCTTCCTCTGTGCGACAGTTGTATGTATAAAAATTTTTCTCGAATATCTTATTATTAAAATGTAAATGATTACCAAACGTTCCCGTTTTGCATTGGTGGTCGACTGAAATAATTCCCAGAATTTTCGGTATATGTCTATCTCCGATATCTATTGATTGATCTTTTGGCTCCTTTACATTTTATATGAAAACAATTGCGACCTGTACTTTCTTACCAATTCAATGTTTATTATTCTTTGTTACTCTATTTTGGAAAATTGCCCGATTTCTTCTAATTTTTGCCGCAGTTTGTACGAGTAGATTCCATTGTGCAACGTCTCGCTGTAATCAACAAATTTACCTCGGTAAGACTTCATGTTTTCGTAACTATGTCGCTCCGATTTCAGACCAGAATGTGGAAGTTTTAGCCGGCTGTCGTAGCGATATCTGAACGTTTGGTTTGGTAGTATAAGACTTCAAAAACGATCATTTTATTTTCTTATAATTGTTGCCAAATAAATACTGAGAATAGGCTCCAATTTCATTGATAACACAACTAACACATTCATTTTTCAAAGAAAAAAGATTTACAACTTTTAAATGGCTTCATATTTATATTGCTCGAAGCATGGTTTATGGCCAAAGGCAACATTCCCGGCGCTGGAGAAATATGCTACACTTTACAACTATTGACTTCACGTTCCACCTCCCCCGGAATAAGGCGAAGAATAATAACAAAATTAATGTTGAACACTTAACATAAAAAGTAGGCAACGGCTTAGTTCTTCAATATTTTGCTGTATTCGCAGCAGAAGGCGGAGCAGGAAGAACGTGGCGAAGGATGTGGGCATATTTGTCTTATGGTCTTTCTTGTATAGACAAAAATGTTGGATGTCATCCAAAATAAATGAAGAATTTTTGGGTGTCATTTTCCATTGTGACGTTTTGTGTGTGTGTGAGTGTTTTTTGGTGGGTTCTACTCAGTATGTTTCTTTGTTCCTTTGGCTCAACTGTTTCAGTATTATTTTTCCCAGAGAGCTGGTGCTTACTCATCATAAAATGTCCTTGTCCTATATATATGTGTATATGTATCTATACATTAAAGTGCCGTAGAGGAGATGCTTGCTGCCTCGAGAAAGTAGTCATTCACCCCTTGCTCCTAAGTGTCCTTGCATAAGGAGACACAAAAATGATCAATGTTCGAATAGAATGAAATGCTGGAAACCCAGACCAGGACAACGAAGCCGAAAAAAACAAAGAAAAAGAAAGGAAAATGATGTTAATGTTTTATCATTTATTCCCCTATCTTTGGTATGAAAACGACCCGGAGAAAAACCCCGGGAATGATGAGAAGAAATGTCTAAAAGGACATTTACACAAAATGCAAGCACCAACAAAAAAACACAATTCGTTTTCTTGGCTATATGAATTGTTTGCCATTTTTCCCACATTATGTTGATTGATATCTTAGGTTTTTAACTGGAATATTTATTTTCAAGATAAATTACATTTGACAAGCTGATATCGACAACCATTTTGGGGGGATGCTCTAAAACGTTATCCCTTTTGGCCTGGCCTAAATATCCAGAGCGGGAGATAATGTCTTTTCGTATATGATGTGTTTTTGTTGTTCGTTGTTGGTGGGGACTTATTTGAAGTGAATTAAGTTTAATGTACATAAATGAAATAAGAAGCAAAAAACGAATGTAAACATTAAGGGGGACATATTGCACATTAATCATACGCCTTGTAAGAATTAAATAAATCTGTCTTAAACTCGGAGAAAGGTCTGCACAAATGAATTTGTCTTCTTTCGTATGATGGAAGTTTGCCCAACCGTTAGCAATCGTTGTCAACTCATTATCGATATTAGAGGGTGAATCTATTACATCATCATGAAGAAATACATTAACGCATGTTTCTGGGTAGCCTTGAATATCTTGGATAACAATGAGAGCACGTCATAAAATAAATTTGCCACAATTATCTTTCTGTTTAAAGGATATGTGCTAGTGTTAGAAAATGTTCTAATGAAATGTAGCCAATGTTCCCGATATTTTACTATTTTCATTCGTACCTTTTATCATGTAATGTCATTTCCCCACATTTATCGGAGGTATACTCTGAAGGCTCCAAAACGGATTGAGAAGTCTTCTCGCTAAAAACTGTTCTAGTATGGCGATTCTGTCTTCCTGGCATCTCAAACGACTTCCAGACGAAAGTTTTCACAATTAAGGAGCAACGCAGTTAAGTTTCTGGTCAACTGTCCACACAACGGTATTTCAGATTTAGCTGTTTAATATCTTATTTCGTCGGTCTGTCTTATGCCTGGATGGTTAGCTATAGACATTGTAATTTCCAAAAAAAAAAAAATTCTATTGGCAAGTGTAAATTCAAATCCTTGTATTATATAATCAGTTTAACCGATTTCAAACACATTGTCATTAGGTATACGTTAACACTATTTGTAATCTATGACAATTTCGGTTGCGGTTTGGTCTTGTCTTGATTTTTTTTCACACATTTTTTAATCAGCACATATCATCATCCTAAAACCCGCTAAAATCATTCTAGATGTGTTTTCCTTGTGCTCTGAAATTTTATGCAGAATATTTAATGTGTTATATTTAGGGAAATCCAACAAAACTTAATGAAGCAAATATAACAGAAATAATACAAACAACACTGATAGCTTCCCATCTATAGGGTGGGTCATTTAAAATTTTAAATTTGAACTTTGACTTTGAAAGGTAGAATAAAATTCATTTTATACACTCCACGAGAGTATTATGTCTTTGTGCATTTGTTTGTAACACCCAAAAGGAAACGAGATAGACCCATTGATAATTATACCGATCGACTTAGAATCACTTTTTGAGTCGATTTAGCAATGTCCTTCCGTCCGTCCGTCTTTCCATCTATTCTTGTAATCACGATACATGTCGCAATTGTGGACATAACTAAATGAAACTTTGCACAATGAAGTTTTTCGGGACAAGGACGAACCCTATTTAATTTGAAGAAAATCGGTTCAGATTTAGATATAGCCCCATACGAATTTCACTCCCGATTTGACTCTTTTCACTCTAGATACCACATATTACAACGGATTTTCTTTAAAATTGGCAAAACATCTTATATTTCAACTACAAACACCTGTGGTAAAAATGTGTTAGATCGGTTCAGCTTTAGATATAGCCCCCATACAAATGTCGCTCCCGATTTGACATTTTCCGCTCTAGAAACCACATATTGTCCCCGATTTTCTTTAAATTTGGGACAACATCTTATAATCCAACTAGAAACACCTATGCAGAAATTTGGTAAGATCGGTTCAGATTTAGATAAAGCCCCCCATACAAATATCGCTCCCGATTTGACATTTTCCGCTCTAGAAACCACATATTGTACTCGATTTTCTTTAAATTTGGGACAACATCTTATAATCCAACTAGAAACACCTATGCAGAAATTGGGTAAGATCGGTTCAGATTTAGATATAGCCCCCATACGAATTTCACTCCCGATTTGACTCTTTTCACTCTCGATACCACATATTACAACAGATTTTCTATAAATTTGGCTCAACATCCTATAATCCAACTAGAAACACCTGTGCAGAAATTGGGTAAGATCGGTTCAGATTTAGATATAGCCCCCATACAAATGTCGCTCCCGATTTGACATTTTCCGTTCTAGAAACGACATATTGTACTCGATTTTCTTTACATTTGGGACAACATCTTATAATCCTACTAGAAACACCTATGCAGAAATTGGGTAAGATCGGTTCAGATTTAGATATAGCCCCCATACAAATGTCGCTCCCGATTTGATATTTTCCGCTCTAGAAACGGCATATTGTACCCGATTTTCTTTAAATTTGGCACAACATATTATAATCCAACTAGAAACACCTATGCAGAAATTGGGTAAGATCGGTTCAGATTTAGATATAGCCCCCATACAAATGTCGCTCCCGATTTGACATTTTCCGCTCTAGAACCCACATATTGTACCCGATTTTCTTTAAAATTGGCACAACATCTTATCCAACTAAACAAAGCTATGGTGAAAGTGGGTAAGAGTGGTTCAGTTTTTAATATAGCCCAAATACAAATGTTGCTCCCAAAAGTTTAACCGATTTTGACCAAACTATACATTTTATGTTTCACCTATTTCGTTCTAGGTTTCAGTATATCCTCATACAAATGTCCTTTCCGATTTAACATTTTTTGTCAAACACATACATACAGGATACAAAAAACATTCCCGTTTTCACTTTTTCACCGAATTGAATTGTATTCGAATAGAAAGTGGAGTGTATCATATAGTCGGCCCGCCCGACTTTAGCCTTTCCTTACTTGTTATTTTTATTACCGGGTTTATACTTTATTAACAGATTTATACTATACGTTCGAACAAAATTGAGAAATATTAAAAACTTACTTCCAAACTGTAAGAAATTTACGTGAAAATTTTTCGAGAAGAGGCCTTCAGTTCAAGCTTCATGAAGCTCATTTTCATCTCGGTGGCTATATTAATAAGCAAAATTGTGAGAACCCACAAGTGAGTTTCTCAATACTCAATACCCAATGCATCCACAACGAGTCACTGTTTGGTGTGGATTTTGGTTTGTACTAGTATGATGACATATTAAAAGTATTATGTTCCATTATTAAATGACAAAGTTCAACATTTTCAATTAAAGCAAAAATTTGAAAAAAATAATCATTAAATTAAAATAAATGAAAGTCGAACTTTAAGCTATCACAAATGAAATATGAAAACTGTTCAAAAGTCCACTATGCATAACTCTTTCTTACTCATACTGTTTTCTACTAAATTCTATTAGATGATTTGTAAAATTATTAAAATTTGATTTGAACTGATTTATTTATAAATGACGTGGTGGTATTTATTACCCAATACCCAATGCATCCACAACGAGTCACTGTTTGGTGTGGATTTTGGTTTGTACTAGTATGATGACATATTAAAGATATTATGTTCCATTATTAAATGACAAAGTTCAACATTTTCAATTAAAGCAAAAATTTGAAAAAAATAATCATTAAATTAAAATAAATGAAAGTCGAACTTTAAGCTATCACAAATGAAATATGAAAACTGTTCAAAAGTCCACTATGCATAACTCTTTCTTACTCATACTGTTTTCTACTAAATTCTATTAGATGATTTGTAAAATTATTAAAATTTGATTTGAACTGATTTATTTATAAATGACGTGGTGGTATTTATTACTTGGCTGCAGACTAACACTATCATGATATCCACCCTGTCAAAGGTTTCATTCAGATGGCTTCGTAGTGAATTTTCAACATTTTTTCTCGATTTTGGTAGCAACAGAACATTGTGCGTCATATGGTTCTTGTTAGGATATCTAATCAAATAAATCAATCTTTATGACTGGTTATATATCAACGAATTAAAACGCTGTTTGGCTGAAAACAAACAAACACAGAAATCTAGAATCGCAAACTTTCATTTTATATACCTTCACCATAGGGTGGTTGTCTACAAACTTTGTCATTCTATTTGTAACACCTTGAATATCGACCTGATACCCTATAAAATAAATATTATTGATCGCCATAAAAATATAAAATGATCTAGCCATGTCCCTCCGTTCGTCTGTTTTACTGCACTTATATCTCTCTAATCTGTCGTTAATACTGTGGAATGTAATCCATGGTGGAGGATATATAAGTTTCGGCCCGGCCGAACTTAAAGCCTTTTTACTTGTTCTATCTATTATTATATTCAAAGTACAAGTCGCATTTGTTGCCTGATTCCTATGAAATATGGCAGATTTTTTTTGTTGGACCAATGGCGTTCGTTATTGAATTTCCGGCAAACCGGTTCATAACAATTTCATCATACTCCGCCGTGAACTTATATTTTATCAAACAACATCTGTTATGCAAGTGAGCAACAACAGTCTAAGTTTTGACGAAATAATAGTTAAATTCAAATAATTTTGTAGTTTTACATTATTTGTCATGCTTTTGCTGATTTATTTTGGTTTATAGAAAGATCTAGAATAAAGGGAAGTTTCTCTCAAGAAATGTCATTCCGTTATTCCATTCTACGTTACTCCATTAAAGATAATGGAGCAAAAAACTATTGATAAGTATTGCCACCTCATGCTTTAGCATGGTTTAGCAAGTAAACCAATCAAACACAACCAGTCATTTAAAATTTATATTTGAAAACTCGGCATTCTGACTAGTAAGTGGTCGAGCCGCCAAATTGTATCTGCAAAGCTTTTGAACCTCTGTCACCCATTATTTTGATTCGGTTCTTTTTCTGATTATAGACCAAAACTAGCCCGCAGTATACCTTAGAGGGGAGAAGTGTAAGACTGACCCCAATTAATTTATTCTGAAATATAATATAATCTGCAAAATTTGAAAAAAAATCTGATGTAAAATTTGCGTTCTTGAGGGTTAAAAATTAAAATGGGGCCATTTTTAAGTGCTCTACATTAAAAAGAGGTTCCATATAGATCACTTTCAAAGTAGGTATTATTAGGTGAAATATGACATGATATGCAAAATTATATCGAGATCTAATGGACGATGTGGGTTCTAGAGATGTAATAGAGTGGAATGGGGCCCAATTTGTATGGGGGTTACACCAAAATATGGACCCATATATTTGACTTTCATAATATGTCTTCTTAGTTGAAATATATGAGGGCTATATCTAAACCGATCTTACCCACTTTCACCATAGGTTTTTTAGTTAGATTTTAAGATGTTGTGCCAATTTTAAAGAAAAAACGGGTACAATATATGGATTTTAGAGCGGAAAAAGTCAAATCGGGAGCGACATTTGTATGGGGGCTATATCTAAATCTGAACCGATCTTAGCCAATTTTTGCATACGTGTTTCTAGTTGGATTATAAGATGTTCTGCCAAATTTAAAGAAAATCGGGTACAATATGTCGATTCTAGAGCGGAAAATGTCAAATCGGGAGCGAACTTTGTATGGGGGCTGTATCTAAATCTGAACCGATTTCCTCCAAATTCTATACCGATGGTCCTTGGCCAGAAAAAATAACTTCTGCCAAGTTGTGAACAAGCTTAGATGGACAGCAGACGGACGGACAGACAGGCATCGTTAATTCGACTCAGCTGGTGATTCTAAGCCGATCGGTATACTTAAAGGTGGGTCTAGCTCGATTATTTCTTGCTGTTACAAACACTTGGCGCGAAACTAACTTATAATACCCTAGACCACGAAGTGGTGTAGGGTATAATAATTTTTATATGGTAGCCCCCTTAAGGAGTGCGGAGAGGGGGTATGTGTGTTCGGAAAAGATAATGGGGGGCGGTCTTAGATTTAACCCCTCTTGGGGCAACTCCGAGGCAGTTTTAGGACTTCTTGTGTATTTTTACACCTTACATTTGACCCGATGAGCGCCCACTTAAACTCACCGCACCACCCTCCAATTTTCGACTCATGACTTCTTTTTCCTAACCTCACAAAATAGGAGGGCTAGCATATCAAAATCGAAAAGTCGTGTGTTCTGACATACATAGTAAAATTTTATGGCCAATATTTTTGGGGTGTTTTTTTACAATTTGTTAGAATAAAGCCAAAAAGTACCGTTATAAGGGAGAGTTGGAGGCTTAATATGTTCTACAAAAATATTTAACATACCATTGCCTACATACCAACATAGATACCGATATGCTGCAAGAACACGCCATAGCTGGGAAACTTTAACGGCCAATAATATCAAATTCCGATGTGATCTGTCAAAACGCCGACACACGTATATTTTTTTAGGCTCTTCTTTTAGAATCCATTATCAGAACCCCATAATTTTGGAAAAAGTTTGAAATTTTTGTACAGTGTAGTGAGTCCATAATAAAATTTTGGTATTTATTTTATGGAATAATACACGCCAAAAATAGATTTATAGGTCGCGCACACTATTTTTTCTTCTTCTGTTTTGTTGCATAGGGTGTAATTCCTATGAAGATTCATCGTTATTTTTTGGACCTTAAATTATTTGCAACCAATTCAAAGGTTACCAATGGATTTGCTAAATTTAATTTCGAACAGATATTGTCAGAGAAAAGGTTATTTTTGAACAACTTTTCATTCTCATCAATTGAAAATCGTACCCAATAAAATAATATCCCTTCTTTGGTTTCTTTTCAATCTTTTAAACACCAGTGTTCAACGAAATAGGAGAAAAACAGAGAAGCAACGAATTGTTAACATCTCATCATTATCAAAACAAACAGATGTTGTTCAGACTTGCTTTTTGTTCCAATTATTTTCTTTTTTGTTGCTGTCTTCAGCTGCAGACACTTGTATCATTGGTATTCATTTCTTTTGGCTTCAATATGAGTTTTGCCAGCAACAAAAAAACGAAATACATTCCGAAAAAATTGTGTTCACACTTTATTGCTACTGTTTCAGTTTGTATATGAGTGTGTTTGCACATGTCTCCCTGTGTCTTTTATCCTTTAGCTGTTGCTGGCGGGGAGAGTGTGGGGGGTAAATGCATCTTTTTTTAGGTCCCAAATACAATTACCCATGTTGGCATATTGTCAGAGTTGTTTGAATTTTATTTAGAACATAAATTCATTTTAGTTTGTGTTTGCTCTTGTCGTGTGACTCTAGTTTTGGTGCAAGACACTTTTTTGTTCTGGCTAAGGATGTTAAATTGAATTGAATTGATTTTGGGGGGTTTAAAAGTTTTTGCTCATAGGTTTGGCAAATTAAATAAAAGTTGGGCAAAATAAAAATGGACAAATTTAAATTAATTTAATTTAAAATCAGAATATCACTCGAATTATGAAACTTTAGAGATCTAGCCAAACATGTAAGATGTATCAGTAAGATATCAAATATATATGTAGGTAGTAGATTTAGGAATATTTTTGCGTACCTTATTTTTCGGAGGCAACATTTATAAACAACTGAAGTTTTTTAAAGGTCTAATATGGATTAGGGCGGCAATAACAGCTGATATTTACACTCACCCAGAACTGAGAAACGCATAAAGAGTATCTATTACAGTTAACTCTGAAGGTCACAGCCTCTCTTAAAAACGAAAGAAGATTCCCGGACATTGATGCGTATACTTGTTGATAATAATGGAATTATTGACAAGTATACGCAATGTATGTGTGCCAGATAAAATTAAAATCAGTCTGTAATAAAAATAATTCAGATTATATGAAATGGATGGTCTTACGTACGAATCGATTGAAGCTTAATAGGACAACTGTCTACAGAATATATTTGACGTATATAAGAACTGAGAGGATATTTTTAGATACATATATAAAAATGTGGTCGATGAAATTAAGTATATAGAAAATTGCAGATGGAAATCAATTCCAATTGATGGATGGTCGAATGGACAAATTGATTAGAAAATGGATAGAAGACTGAATGAATATAGGGAAGAATCGGGAGGAATGTGGGAGTATTCATAGACAACATACATAGGGCTTTAAAACAGAATGGAAGGATTAATTGAGTAATGGAAGGAATATGAATGGATGAAAATAGTAAAATGTAAATGCAGAGTACACAGTCCTAAGGAAGGGAGGATGTATTTTTGAGAAGAAAAGCCGAGTTGATGGTCGATTTCAAACAGGTGTTCAACATCGGGAAAACTACGAGGAATATTTCAACTGGCCATCAAACATAAGTTACGATGGACTGGTTGAATGAGGACTTTTATACCACCACCACTAACTTTGTCATTCCGTTTGTAACACCTCGAAATATTAACCTAAACCCCTATAACTGCAATACATTTAAAAGATCTACCTGTAATTGGGTATGGCAGTAGATTGATGAACTTAAAATTTTGCCAGACAAATTCGGTAAGCACCATTAGTACATGTACGGAATTTGAAGGCATATATGTTTCCAAATGTATTTTTCTTTAAAAAACCTAACTAGCACCCCACTGTAAGAGGGCGTGGCAGTAGGTTGAGAAACTTAAATTTTTTATAAAAAACTTGGTAATCGGCATAAGTATATGTACGAAATTTAAAAGATCTACCTGTTTCCTAAGGTAGTTTGCCTCTAAAAACTACTTCCATCCCACTGTAAGTGGGCGTGGCAACTGAAAATTTTTATAGACGACTTTTGTAAGCACCATACCTACATGTACGGAATTTCAAAGGTGTAGCTGCCTCCAATTTGTTTTGCCTCTAAAACTGGTCATCTGCCCCACCGTGGTCTGGTCCAAATTTTTCATAAATGACGAAACGGTCCAAAGTGAGAACTTTCTTCCCTAACAGCGAATGAAAATACAATAATCTCGAATATTTAGGGTATTTACGAATATTTTTTTGAAGATTACTGCCTTTTTGAATAGACTTGAAGTGTTATTTATATATTATTTCGATATATGTATTAGGATGGGCCAAAACACATCTAAAAATCATGTTTTCCCGAGTAATTTTCAATCATTTCATCATTTAAGCATTATTCGTAAGGTATTTACTACAGCTATCTATTTTTTATAAAATACTACCACCAAACACGAAAGATGTTACTATGAAAAAATTCTATAAACAAACAATAATTCGACCAATAATTTACTCAAAACGACGAAAAGCGCATCAATTTATCTACATTATCTTTTTTACTCATTCATGTTAATTTTTACTTTAAAATCTTTTACTTTGTGAATTAAATTATATATTTTATTTTATTTAATAAACATCAATTACATTATCTATTGAAATAATAAATAAAAACCCACATTTATTATTTAGATACATTATTTATTTGATAAATTTATATAGTCAAGGACTATCACGTTATATAAAAAAAAAAAATTTTGTATACTCGCCCTATGAGTGGACGATTTCTTTAAAATTAATTAATTAGTTTTTATTAAAAATTATTATAATGAAACTATGTTTTTACAGTTCTACGTGGAGACGACAGTCTCCAATCTGTCGATAATAATTTGGAATGCAATGTATAGTGGAGGATATATTCACTCCAGGATGGGGGAATATTCACTTTGTCATTCCGTTTGTAACACCTTGAAATATTCATCGGAGACCCCATAAAGTATATATATTCTGGGTCGTGGTAAAATTCTAAGACGATATAGCCATGTCCGTCTGTCCGTCTGTCTGTCTGTTGAAAGCACGATAGCGGCCGAACGAAATGAGCTCGGAGGTTCAAATTTTTCCTAAATGTGTCTTATGGTTGTAGATCGGTTGGGATTGAAAGTGGGTGAAATCGGCCCAGAGGGAAAAATTTTCCCTCACAAGGACTGAAAATATCCCTAATATTTAGAGTATTTCAGCATGTTTTTTGAACATATTAGCTTGTATTTACTTAATATTTGCAATGCGCATTCCCTTTACAGCATAAAAGGGCACCATAGAGTGATTTTTATTTGTAGGGGACGAAATGGGACAAAAAGGGATAAAAATGGTACCTATCAAACGACAACAGATAGAAACACGAAATTTGGCGTGTACATTCCTCTAATAGAGTAGATACATAATATAAAAGTATTTTTTCTAAATTCGTACTTTTAAGAGGTTAAATGGGGATAGAGGGATAAAAATAGTACCAACCTAAGGGCTGCACCTAGAATAGTGAAATTCGATATATGCATTCCTCTGATTGCGTAGACACGTAAAATAAAAGAACTTTCCAAAATTCGTACTTTTTGGGGTTCAAATGGAAAAAGGGGATAAAAGTAGTACCTAATAAATGACAGCAACTAGAATCATGAAATTCGGAATGAACATTCATCTGACTGCGTAGACACGAAAAATAAAACGTTTTTTCCAAATTCGTGCTTTCAAGGGATACAATGGCTACAAGGGATAAAAAAGTACCAACTAAACGAATACAGCTAGAATGATGAAATTCGGTGTGTTACATCCCTCTAATTGTGTAGATACGTAAAATAAAGAGATTTTAGATAGTCTTACTTTTGAGGGGGCAAAATTGAAAAAAGGGGATAAAAATGGTACCAACAAAATGGCCGCTGATAGAATCATGGAATTCGGTGTATACATTCCTCTGACTGCATAGCCACGAAAAATAATTTTTTTTTTTCAAATTCGTACTTTTTTTTTTTGCTTTTACGACAAAAAATGGTAGTATCATGAAGTGGTATTATGCTGCGTACGTGAGAGATAAGGTATTTTCAAAATTTAAACTTTTGAAATTAAAATATGATGGAAATACAACAAACCAAACGACTTTAGCTGAAAATACACTCTCTATCCCCCAATATTTAGGGTATTTATGATTGCTCCCTTATATTTACTTCATGAATTGAAGTATTATTTCCATTATATAGATATGTATAGTATAAAAATATTGGAAGCCTTGGCTTATTAATTAAATTTCTGATTTTCATACAGTCAAAATTTGCTGGGGACATTCCTCTTGTAGCTTGGAAGCACAACAAACAAAATAAAAGTTTTAGCGGGCGAAATGGGACAAAAAGGGAAAAAATAAATGATACCACAACAGCTAGAATCATTAAATTCGGTGTGTACATCCCTCTAATTGCATATACACGTAAAATAGAGGGATTTTTCGAAATTCGTACTTTTAGGGAATATAATTAAAAAGAGGGATAAAAATGGGACCTTCCAAACCGCTGAAGTTGAAATCATGAAAATCGGTGTATACATTCTGACTATGTACATTTGGCCGGAGAACGGGGCGAATGGGGATATCTTTAAAATTTATACTTTTCTTATCACTTTGTCTGTATCTGAAAATGCTTCTTTCTAATGGCGACTGACAATCGCCTTATATTTAGTCATGTTCACTTTCACAATTTCAGCATTTTATTTATATATAGTAGTCGATTTTAAACAGTGCGCATAAGTATACATCATAGTTTGAAATAGTAAACAAATATAATAATGTGCATAAAAATATCACAATTTTCGTAATATGGTACTGTGCTTCTATGTAAAGTCGACATCATTTAATCTGCTGGTAAAACTGTGGAATGCACTCCGTGGTGGAGGGTATATAAGATTCGGCCCGGCCGAACTTAACGCCTTCTTACTTGTTACTTGTTCTTTTGAGTTAAAATAAATCGAGCACTAGACGGACCGGTCTGATTAGATTGTCCCATTCTTATAAAGAGTGATTTTTTTGAGGTTAGGATTTTCATGCATTAGTATTTGACAGATCACGTGGGATTTCAGACATGGTCTCAAAGAGAAAGATGCTCAGTATGCTTTGACATTTCATCATGAATAGACTTACTAACGAGCAACGCTTGCAAATCATTGAATTTTATTATCAAAATGCGTGCTCTGTTAAGAAAGTTCAGAAAGAAAGAAATTGTGTTCAGCGACGAAGCTCATTTTTGGCTCAATGGGTACGTAAATAGGCAGAATTGTCGATTTTGGAGTGAATATCAGCCAGAAGCATTGCAAGAGCTACCAATGCATCCAGAAAAAGTCACAGTTTGGTGCGGTTTATGGGCTGGTGGCATCATTGGACCGTACTTCTTCAAAGATGATGCGAATCGTAACGTAACTGTGAATGGTGAGCGCTACCGTGAGATGATATCCAACTTTTTTTTGCCCAAAATGGAAGAACTGAACTTGGTTGACACGTGGTTTCAACAAGATGGCGCTACATGCCACACAGCTCGCGATTCTATGGCCATTTCGAGGGAAAACTTCGGAGAACAATTCATCTCAAGAAATGGACCGGTAAGTTGGCCACCAAGATCATGCGATTTGACGCCTTTAGACTATTTTTTGTGGGGCTACGTCAACTCTAAAGTCTACAGAAATAAGCCAGCAACTATTCCAGCTTTGGAAGACAACATTTCCGAAGAAATTCGGGCTATTCCGGCCGAAATGCTCGAAAAAGTTGTCCAAAATTGGACTTTCCGAATGGACCACCTAAGACGCAGCCGCGGTCAACATTTAAATGAAATTATCTTCAAAAAGTAAATGTCATGGACCAATCTAACGTTTCAAATAAAGAACCGATGAGATTTTGCAAATTTTATGCGTTTTTTTAAAAAAAAAAGTTATCAAGCTCTTAAAAAATCACCCTTTAGTACCAACTGGAATGAAAGTGAAATATTTATTTGCCTTAGTATTGTGAGATTTTTCGTAACTACATGAATGCTTTCGTCTATACACGTTCAATCTATCTCATCGTCTATTGCGTACATCTATCTGTACACCGTTCCATACAACAATTCTTAAACTTTTCGCACTGCAATTTCTTATCACAACAACTGTAAGTAATATGATCTCATTACCAAAAACTGCTGTTATCAAGTGCAATGTACATCGAGAATAATAACTAAGACGGGTGTAAGATGTAAATCGCCAAAAAGGCGATGGAAAAAATCTAATCTGAATTTAATTATTTGTATAAATTCGGTACTTTATATTTTCATCGATTTAAAAGATTTTATAAAAACCCGTGAATGTTGTCAAAAGTTATGACTATGTGAACACGATGCCCAATTTAAACTTTTGACACGCTGTATGTTGAAAATCAATGAACTCCTATTTAAAAAAATAGCTGTGCATATAATTGGAAAAATTACATCTTAGCTAACAATAATTCATTTCGAGCTACATTTTTTCTCCCAGTGTTCCAAGTATTACTCAAAGTAATGCGATCCATAACAGCACATTCGCTTGCACTTTCGTTTGGTTCTTCTTTGGAGCACATCAAGGATTTCTCGCTAATGAATTTTGTGGCTTTCATCATTTTCAGAAATTGAAATAAAATCAAATTTTCCAGTTAACCCAAAAAAGGAAGAGAGCGAACTTGCAGCAACAACATAGATGGCAACATCATCAGCATTACTTTCACCATCACATGCAGCAGTATAACCAACAACAACAGCATCATCTCGAACGCCATGACATAGCTGGAACATCCAGCACCAGCACAATGTGACCTCACCATCATCATTTCCAGCATAGCCAACGTCAGTGCCACCATCAGAATCACCATCATTATTACATACCGCATTCTCGCTTTCTCGTTTTCTAAATGAGTTTTTGATTAAAATTTTTGTTATAATACCCCTAAGGTATGGTGGTGTTGCAGCAACACCAGCAAGAGCAACAAGAAATAAAACCGAAAAACTAAATTAAATCAAACTAAATGTATATATACATATATTTTTATGTATATATTTATAAAAAGGGAAAACTATAAACCTTAAGAGTGGGTACAAGTATGTAGTCAAAATGTTAATTTACAAAGGAACACTCTTTTAAGAATGTGTGTGTGGTGTCGGCTTGGCTTCTCACAATTCAAAGCATTCTACTTATCGAGGTGTTGACTTGGTAAGAAGATTCATTAACTAACTTATCCTGTCATTGCAACGACTTTGATTAAGACTTGGTTATAGATGAACTATATACAAAGTTAGTTGGCAATGCCAAATGCAATGGCAGCAACTACATTTATATGCGTTTTTCCACAATTAGGGTTTGAATTTTCCCGTACTTTTTATTTCCCGGGAAACGGGAATTATTTTTTCGATTACCCGAGCTCCAGGAACAAGACAGGAAATCGTCAATTAATATATAAAAACTTATTTTTTTCTTTTTTCCGAATAAAACATTCGAACTTTAATAAAGTAAATTATTATATTTGTCATAAAAACATATTGAAATTAGGTTTTAAAGGGTTTATAGAAATAACCCTCATCCGATTTGTAGAGAAATCCTCCTCGTTCAAAAAATCAATGGGAATACAGAATATGAGATAACACATCACCCTACGTCCTAAATCCCTTTCTGCAATACTACTTACGGGAATCGTAATGGGCCGAAATTAGTTGGCATCGAGTAAACTCGTCGGTTGTGCCTGCAACTGACGGGCATCCCCGTGCAACCTAACCTACAAGAAATAACAAATTAAAACAATGTAAAACTAAATAATTGAGCATACTTTGTAAATTCAGAGGTTTTTTGAAATATAATAAATTTATAAAGGGTGATTTTTTAAGAGCTTGATAACTTTTTTTTTTAAAAAAACGCATAAAATTTGCAAAATCTCATCGGTTCTTTATTTGAAACGTTAGATTGGTCCATGACATTTACTTTTTGAAGATAATTTCATTTAAATGTTGACCGCGGCTGCGTCTTAGGTGGTCCATCCGCTTAGTCCAATTTTGGCATTTCCACGTTTTTGAGTAACAGAGACCCAATTGGTGCGAACGGCGACGAATCGAAAATTGGTGGTCATCATTAACACTGGCCGATACAGCTGCGATATTTTCTTCAGTTCGCACTCTACGTAAGCGTGTTGGTGGTTTAATGTCCAAAAATGTAAATTTGGTGCGAAATTTAGTCACAATAGCCCGAATAGCCGCTTCAGTGGGTCGATTAAACTGACCATAAAATGGAAGCGCGCAATGAACTTTCTTAACAGAGCACGCAATTTGATAATAAAATTCAATAATTTGCAAGCGTTGTTCGTTTGTAAGACGATTCACGATGAAATGTCAAAGTATACTGAGCATCTTTCTCTTTGACACCATGTCTGAAATCCCACGTGATCTGTCAAATACTAATGCATGAAAATCCTAACCTCAAAAAAATCACTCTAAGGTGATTATAATATTGTACTCTCATCGAAGTCCGATCACACCATTGTGATCGGACTTTCGTTCTATTGCACGTCATTGTGCAATAGAATGAAAATTAAGAATAAATAAGGTAATTAAACAAGTAAAAACGGCGTTAAGTTCGGCCGGGCCGAACTGTATATACCCTCCACCATGGATTGCATTCCACAGAAGTTGTCGGTTTTCGTAGAAGTGCAGTATTATTACAGGAAAATATAAATTTTTTAATATAGCCAAACCAAAACAAATACAAATATTGAAAAAATAATTTTATAAATAAATATAATATTTTAATTATTTCAAACCATTATTTATTTCAAATCAAAAAATAAATATTCTTATATTTATATTTTCAAAAAGCTTAAATAACATAAATATTGGTAGATAGTGGGTTGTATTTCCATTCTATTTTAATTCCAAAAGTAAAAATTTTGAAAATCCATTATCAGACTTACGTAGTGCAAAATAACCTAACTTCATGATTCAACCAATTTTTGCCGTAAAAGAAAAGTTACGAATTTGGAAAAAAACTTTCTATTTTGCGTGTATATGCAGTCAAAGGAATGTATACACCGAATTCCATGATTCCAGCTGCGCCCATTTGGTTGGTATCATTTTTACCCCCTCGACGTTTCTACACAATTAGAATTTCATCATTCTAGCTGTAGTCGTTTAGTTGGTACTACTTTTATACCTCTGTACCATTGTATTCCTTGAAAGTACGAATTTCGAAAATTCCGTTTAGTTTCCGTGTCTACGCAGTCAGAGGAATGCATACTCCGAATTTCATGACTTTAGCTGCGGTCATTTGATTGGTACTATTTTTATCCCCCTTTTCATTTTAACCCCAAAAAGTACGAATTTCGAAAAATCTGTTTATTTTAAGTTTCTACGAAATCAGAGAAATGTATACACCGAATTTCATTATTCCAGGTGTAGCCATTTGGATGGGACCATTTTTATCCCTCCGTACCCATTGTATCCCTTGAAAGTACGAATTTGGAAAAACCCCTTTTATTTTTAATGTCTACGAAGTCAAAGGAATGCTTACTCTGAATTTCATGACTCTAGCTGCGGTCATTTGGTTGATACTATTTTTATCCCCTTTTTCTATTTTGACCCCAAAAAATACGAATTTCGAAAAATCAGTTTATTTTCCTTGTCTACACAGTCAGAGGAATGTATACTCCGAATTTCATGACTCTAGCTGCGGTCATTTGATTGGTACTATTTTTATCACTTTTTTCATTTTAACCCCAAAAAGTACGAATTTTGAAAAATCCTTGTATTTTACTTCTCTATGCAATCAGAGGAATGTATACAAAAAAAATACTTTTATATTATGTATCTTCTCAATTAGAGGAATGAACACACCGAATTTCGTGTTTCTAGCTGTTGTCGTTTAATATGTACCATTTTTATCCCTTCTTTGCCCCATTTCACTCCCTACAAATAAGAATCATTTTATGGTGCACTTTTTTGCTATAAGGGTAATGCGCATACCAAATATCAAGCAAAAGTTAGTATACCCCCATCCTGGAGGTGGAGGGTATAAAAAGTAAATTTTTGCGGTATGAGATAGATACATATTTTTGTCACCATGCAATTTGTAAATAAATATAGATGCAAAATGTTCCTGAGGACAATATCGCAGTTCAAATCAAATATTGATCACAGACCAAAAACAAAATACAAACGAAAAAACTAAAATGTTTGTTTAATTTCAAGCAGATTGCTTCTAGCTTAAAAGAAAATAATCAATTCTTAAAAAATAGATTTAAAAAAAAACTTATTAATTTTTTAATAATCAAAAAGGTATCTCTTCGAAGTTTTGAAATAATTTTTTATTAACAGAGCACTCCATAAGATTTATGATGGAGTGCTTGGTACTTACTCTAATTCAATTATAAACGTGATTACTTAATAGACATAATTAAATCGATGTTTCCAGCTTAATCATTGTTCATTTATATGCTAGGCAGTTTTAACGATTTTAGTGCTACTTTTAATGCAGTTTTTATAAAATTTAGGGTTCGCTGGAAAGGTCCTGGTACACAAATTTTGATATCTGGAAGTCCTTACAAAAACAAAAACTATTGAACTTTAAAATAACTTCATCTTTAAATTGGAATTCTCATAACTCTGCAAATAAAATTTTAAGATATTTCCTAATACACATATTTTTTGTGAGCTTTTCAGAAAAAGTCAGGTCTCTCGTGGAATGACTCAAATGCAGCAGCTTCATATGACTTACTGTGCACTACACTAGTTTGTATAAATGTGTGTAATATTTTCTGACATATTTAGTGTCATAAACTCGAAAAGGGATTATAATTTTTTTGGGATAAAAATTGTTGTGAATTTCATCTTCACTTTAAGAACAGTCTTAAAAATGAGGAAAAATTTGTTTTACGAAAAAACCATAAAAATTGTATGAAATCGGGAAACATATTTGTTTTAAATTATTAATAACCCAGCAAAAAATGGAAGTGCGTAGGAAGCACATTTTAATCGCATCTCAAAATTCAAATGAGCAAGTGTTTTTAAACAACATCCAATAAAACACAAGCAAGGAAAGGCTAAAGTCGGGCGGGGCCGACTATATAATACCCTACACCACTCCCTGCGTATATACCTCGCTTTGATTACTAAACCCAGGTATTTCATGGGAGCAATTTTATCTAGTTCATATAAATTATACTATAAATTCAGCTTTAACCAAATTTAATGAATATGGTAAATAATAAAGTAATTGATCCAATTTTCCAGCAGATATTCTGAGTAAAGTAAATATAGCATGATCTGGACAATACAAATTATACAGCGGTAATAGGATAAATCGGACGGACATTTGAAGGGTGCCTATAACAACACTTGAGGCCTGTGCCAAAACATGCGCCTATATATTTCTCATTCACGGTAGGTATTCCTAGTTGAAACATAGAATGTTTTGCCAAATTTAAAGAATATCGGGCTCAATATATGGTTTCTAGAGCGGAACAAGTAAAAAAGGTGTTAAGTTCGGCAGGCCCTCCACCATGAATTGCATTCCACAGAGGTTGTCGGTTTTCGTAGAAGTGCAGTAATATTACAGGAAAATATAATTTTTTTAATATAGCCAAACCAAAACAAATACAAATATTGAAAAGTTAATTTTATAAATAAATATAATATTTTAATTATTTCAAACCACGCTTATAAGGTAATGCTAGCAATACGTCAATTCAAACAAGTACGGAAAGGCTAAAGTCGGGCGGGGCCGACTATATAATATCCTACATCACTCCCTGCGTATGTACCTCGCTTTTATTACTAAACCAAGCTGCTTCATGAGAGCTTTTATGTAGTTCATATAAATTATACAGTTACTATAAATT
>OX377621.1:141813421-141949946 GCA_947397865.1 Polietes domitor | reverse complement strand
AAAAGTACGAATTTGGAAAAAATACTTTTATATTATGTATCTACTCAATTGAAGGAATGTACACACCGAATTTCGTGTTTCTAGTTGTTGTCGTTTAAAATGTACCATTTTTATCCCTTTTTTGCCCCATTTCGCCCCCTACAAATAATAATCACTTTATGGTGCACGTTTTTGCTATAAGGGAATGCGCATACCAAATATCAAGCAAATATAAACTAACATATTCAAAAAACATGCTTAAGTACGCTAAAATATTAGGGATTAATATGAGTATTTTTAGTCCTTGTGAGGGAAAAATTTTTCCCTTTGGGCCGATTTTGCCCCATTTCAATCCCAACCGATCTACGACTATAAGACTCATTTACGGAAAATTTGAACGTTCTAGCTCCTTTCGTTTAGATGCTAGCGTGCTTCCAACAGACGGACGTCATAGAATTTTATGACGATCAAGAATATATATACTTTATAGGGTCTCAGACCGATATTTCAAGGTGTTACAAACGAAATGACAAAGTTAGTATACCCCCATCCTGGTGATGGAGGGTATAAAAAGTCAAATCGGGAGCGACATTTATATTGGGGCTATATCTAAATCTGAACCGATCTTACCCACTTTCTGCATAGGTGATTATAGTTGGATTGTAGGATGTTTTGCCAAATTTAATGAATATCGGGCTGAAGATATGGTTTCTAGAGCGGAAAAAGTCAAATCGGGAGCGACATTTATATGTTGACTATATCTAAATCTGAACCGATCTTACCCACTTTCACCGTAGGTGTTTCTTGTTCGATTATAAAATGTTGTGCCAATTTTAAAGAAAATCGGGTACAATATGTGGTTTGTGTTGTATCTAAATCTGAACCGATTTCCTCCAAATTCAATACCAATCGTCCTTGTCCAAAAAAAGTAACTTCTGCCAAAATTCATGATAATCGGACAGCAAGTGCGAACAAGCTTAGATGGACAGCAGACGGACAGACGGACGGACAGACAGATATCGGTAAATCGATTCAGCTGGTGATTCTAAGCCGATCCGTATACTTAAAGGTGGGTCTAGCTCGATTATTTTTTGGTGTTACAAACATTTGGCGGAAAACTAACTTATAATACCCTAGTCCACGAAGTGGTGTAGGGTTTAATAAATGGTATGTTTTAGTTATTCACCACTCACAACAGAGGATATCAGAGATGATTAGAGCGACGTAGTAGCAACCAGAAAGTCCGCTGTTCTACCCCCGCGGATTTTTTAAAATAGAAATAACAAGTAAGGAAAGGCTAAAGTCGGGCGGGGCCGACTATATGATACACTCCACTTTCTATCGGAATACAATTCATTTCAGTAAAAAAAGTGAAAATGGGAAAATTTTTTGTATTTTTCCTAATCACAGGCTAATATGACCTGGTCCAATTTGTCCAATCGAGAATAATATTTGTATCGGGGCTATATCCAAACATGGAATGAAGTGACTAACTTTCACAATAAGTTCTTCTTGTTGAAGTATGATTTTAAGAAATTCTCTGAAAATACGCGTTTCTGCGGGAACAAAGTTTGTATGGGAGCTATATATAAATCTGAACAGATCTAACACATTTTTACCACAGGTGTTTCCAGTTGAAATATAAGGTGTTTTGCGAATTTTGAAAAAAATCTGTTAAAATATATGGATTTTAGAGCGGAAAAATTCAAATTGGGAACGAAATTTGTATGACATATGTCCATCTATTCTTGTAGTCACGATTGTAGACATAACTAAATGAAAATTTGCACAATGAAGTTTTTCGCGACAAGGACGAACGCTATTTAATTTGAAGAAAATCGGTTCAGATTTAGATATAGCCTCCATACGAATTTCACTCCATATTTGACTCTTTTCACTTTAGATACCACATATTACAATCGATTTTCTTTAAAATTGGCAAAACATCTTATATTTCAACTAGAAACACCTGTGGTAAAAATGTGTTAGATCGGTTCAGATTTATATATAGGTCCCATACAAATGTCGCTCCCGATTTGACATTTTCCGCTCTAGAAACCACATATTGTACTCGATTTTCTTTAAATTTGGCACGACATCTTATAATCTAACTACAAACAATTATGCAGAAATTGGATAAGATCGGTTCAGATTTAGATATAGGCCCCAAGCAAATGACGCTCCCGATTTGACATTTTCCGCTCTAGAAACCACATATTGTATCAGATTGTCTTCAGATTTGGCTAAACATCTTATATTTAAACTAGGAACATCTATGGTGAAAATAGGTCAGATCGGTTCAGATTTATATACAGCTCCCATTAAAATTTCACTCCCGATTTTACTTTTTCTGTTATAGAAGCCACATATTTTAACAGATCCTCATCAAATTAGGCGAAATATAGTATATTTGTTCTATAAACAGCCATGGCGCAAAAGGGTCAGATCGGTTCAGATTTATATATAGCTCCCACACAAATTTCACTCCCGATTTCACTTTTCCATTCTATAAACCACATATTTTAACAGATCTTCTTCAAATCTTTCAAAATATCTCATATTTCAACTGGAAACACCAATGGTGAAAATGGGTCATCGGTTCAGATTAACATATAGCTCCCATACAAATTTCGCCCCAAAAATTTCCCATACAAAATTCGGATAGACTTTTCCGCACAAGAAAGCACGAATTTTCACAAAATGAGCTTAACACGTTATATTTGAACTGGATGAACTTATTGTGAAAGTTAGTCACTATACTCCATGTTTGGACATAGCTCCGATATAAATATTTCCGATTTGACAAATTGGACCAGGTAATATTAGCCTATGATTAGGAAACGTACAAAAAACCTTCCCGATTTCACTTTTTCACCGAATTGAATTGTATTCGGATAGAAAGTGGAGTGTATCATAGAGTCGGCCCCGCCCGACTTTAGCCGTTCCTTACTTGTTTTTTTTTTTTTTCAATTTGTCCCTTAAATGTACGGGTTTCGAAACATTTGCTTTATAAATCTGTCTGATCGTTTGGCTGGCTGCTATGTTGATATTAATATGAAATTATTAAAATGGTTGAAATTTGGATATTTTCGAAAAAAAAAGAGAAATTTCGAATGAAGGACATTCACATATTTTCA
The DNA here is from genome assembly GCA_947397865.1 of Polietes domitor. Classification (NCBI taxonomy): domain Eukaryota; kingdom Metazoa; phylum Arthropoda; class Insecta; order Diptera; family Muscidae; genus Polietes; species Polietes domitor. The sequence continues at coordinate 141,946,830 of OX377621.1, read as the reverse complement.
TAGTAAGATATCTTTATATGATCAAATCAAAACCAACAACCTCTCACTTTAGTTTTTCCTTAATCATTTCCTATATTTTGTTTGATACCAACGAAAATCTTTATCATTTGAAATAGTTTAACCTTTTGTGACCAACGAGCCAGAAATAATCATAAAAGACCTCTAAAACTCCACAAAAATTGCATTAATCTCAATTACACTTCGTTCGTAATTAACTGTCTGAAATAACTTTATTTTCGGGAGTCCATCTACCTACCAACCATTTGTATGTACGTATGTATGCACATATTTACGGGCTATCTATGCCCGGCTGTATTGTGGAATCTAAACATTTCCTATTTTTTATTATCGTGTTTAACATAAAAAATCGATTTCCTATCATCATCTATCAACGCCAGCATTCATCCTTGAAAGCGCCTTTTTTTCTTCTTCAGGCTTTTGTCTCTCTCACTCCGTCTCTCGTCTTCTGCTCCAACACCTTCTTCTGCATTTCACCGGTTTGTCTTTTTTTGTATATGTTTTAACACCATTATTTAACCAAAGAATTTGCTTTATAAAGTCATGATTGATAGTCAGGTTTTTTTCGGTTTTCTCGGAGACCCGGTTGTCGGTTGCCGGCGTTGTTAGCGTTTGGGGCCATTCCCTAACATCCCATAGTGTGTGGCAGAGTGGTGTTGTCGTTGCTGGAAAAAAAGGTAATGATGATTATGAGGCCTTGTGTCGTGGCCATTGCCAATGCCTGTGGAAAGACACGGGCAAATGTATGTAGATATATGCAGGCATCTATTGTAAATGGGGAATTTGCAAACGTCATAATTTCCTCTTTATTCTTATTCGAGGGATGTGGATGTGCTCCTCTGTGAGAGTGTGAAGATTTTTTTCCAATTCTTTTTCATCCCGTTTTCATTGCCAGCAGCCTTTATCACATTATTTTGGTCATATGGTAGAGGGTGCGTCTATTGGGATGACAATTTAACTATGTAATTTTTACTCGCAATTTATAGATAGGCCGACTATTTACTGAATGTTTTAAATAAATATACAGAGCACAATAGAAAGGGTAAAACAGTTTGATTAAGATAATTTCAGAAATATCATCCAAAAAGAAAAAAATAAATTAATCCCAAAATAGAAGACAAAAACTCAAAATTAGAAATTTTCATAGAAGTGCAGTAAGATTACATTATTTTTAACCGCAGAGAAGAAAATATGTTAGCCCGGCCGAATCTATGAAACTTGTGTTCAGAAATTTACCCACCGATTATTTTGTGAATGTGAAATAAACCCCAATATATCTTAATATTGCCCAAAAAATAAATTACAATGAGACTATCCTCAAAGCATCCAAAAAATTAGATGTGGTAATTTTTCTCTACTTTGATCAGTCCTCTAATTTAGTGTTGTTTCTTCTTCAATTTTTAATGTACCCTTACAATGACAATTCTCGTTTTATCCACACCAAAATAAAATATTTGTTTATTTCTTTCATCTTTTGTAAGGAATAATACTTTTTCGAATTAAAATAAAATAAATAAATAAAAATCGCTGCATTCTCTGAAAGTTGTGGTTCCCCGGTACCAATATATCAATATTTTTTAAAAAAGTTCGATATACCAGTAGAAGAATATTCTAAAACAAGTAAAAACGGTGTTAAGGGCCGAGCTTTATATACCCTCCACCATGGATTGCATTCCACAGAGGTTGTCGGTTTACGTAGAAGTGTAATAATATTACAGGAAAATATAATTTTTTTTAATATAGCCACACCAAAACAAATAAAATATTAAAAAAATAATTTTATAAATAAATATAATATTTTAATTATTTCGACCATTATTTATTTCAAATCAAAAAATAAATATTCTTATATTAATATTTTCAAAAAGCTTATATACCATAAATATTGGTAGATGGTGGGTGCTACAGTTGGTTGTATTTCCATTCTATTTTAATTCCAAAAGTACAAATTTTGAAAATCCATTATCAGACGTACAAAAATAGTGCAAAATAATCTAACTTCATGATTCAACCAATTTTTTCCGTAAAAGAAAAGGTACGAGTTTGGAAAAAAAACTTTTTATTTTGCGTGTCTATGCAGTCAGAGGAATGTATACACCGAATTCCATGATTCCAGCTGCTCCCATTTGGTTGGTACCATTTTTATCCCTCCGTACCCATTGTATCCCTTGCAAGTACGAAATTGGAAAAACCCTTTTATTTTCCATGTCTACGTAGTCAAAGGAACGTATACTCCGAATTTCATGGCTCTAGCTGCATCCATTTGTATAAGGCAAGCATTCCACTAATAATATTTCATATTTGATACTACGGGGACTATACGTTATTATATTAGAATGATTAGAGGTCGAATTAAATTTGAACCGCTAGCATTTGAATACGTCATCGGATATATACTCTTCGAAACATGTAAAGGCTGGCGTATAAGTAAGGTAATGCCTTATTTAGTAAATAACGTTTTCTTTCAAAAGCACTAATTGTTAGTTACAATTTGATGTGTCCTACTAGGCCATTATCTAGAATTTTACTAATTTCAGGTCCCAGTTGGTTAAGTTAACCTGTTGGTTAAGTTACCTTACGTTGTTGGTAGGTTCTATTTAAACTATAGTATTACTTATGAGAACCCTCTACATTTATTATATAGAACATCATTTATTTTTATACCCTACACCACTTCTTGGACTAGGGTATTATAAGTTAGTTTTCCGCCAAATGTTTGTAACACCAAGAAGAAATAATTGAGCTAGACCCACCATTAAGTATACGGATCGGCTTAGAATCACCAGCTGAATCGATTTAACGATGTCTGTCTGTCCGTCCGTCTGCTGTCCATCTAAGCTTGTTCGCACTCTACAGGTCGCAATTGTTGACCGATTATCGTGGATTTTGGCAGAAGTTATTTTTTCTGGCCAAGGCCATCGGTATTCAATTTGGAGTCGCTCCATATTTGACTTTTTCCGCCCTATAAAGCACATATAGTACCCGATTTTCTTCAAATGTTGCATAACACCTTATAATCTAACTATAAATATCTGTGACGAATCTGTGTGTGAAAGCGGGTTAGATCGGTTCAGATTTAGATATAGTCCCCATACAAATGTCGCTCCCGATTTAAATTTTTCCGCTCTAGAAACCACATATTGTACCCGATTTTCTTTAAAATTGGCACAACATTTTATAATCGAACTAGAAACACCTATGCTGAAAGTGGGTATGATCGGTTCAGATTTAGATATAGCCCCCATACAAATGTTGCTCCCGAATCTTTAACCTATTTTGGCCAAACTTTACATATTATATTTCACTAATAAACATACATGGTGAAAGCGGGTCACATCGTTCCAAGTTTCAATATACCCCCATACAAATGTCCTTTCCGATTTAACATTTTTTGTCAAACACATACATTTACAGGATTCAAAAAACTTTCCCGATAGAAAGTGGGGTGTATCATAATGTCGGTACCGTCCGTCTGTAGACTTTGGTAAAGGGTGTTTTTTATTGGGGTATAGAACTTTAAGTTGGCATCACTTTTTTAACTGGCGGCCATTTTGTCAGCTGTCAAGTGATTAATATTTAGTTTGGTTTGCCATTTCATCATGAACAGGTTGACAAAAGAACAACGCTTGCAAATCGTGCAAATTTATTTCGAAAGTAATGGTTCAGTTCGCGAAGTTCACCATTTTATGGTCGACATAATCGTCCATCAGAGCAATTAATTCGGTTAACCATGGATCGTTTTCGCACTACGTTTACTCTATGTGATAATACGCATCCGCAGAGACGTCGAACAGTGCGCACCGAAGAAACAATTGCCGCTGTGGAGCAAAGTGTTGAAGAGGACCCGAATGAATCGATTCGCCACCGTGCACAGCAATTGGAGCTGCACAGCAATTGGAGAAAGTGGTTGAAAATTGGACCTGTAGAATTGGCTATATTCGAGCCAGCCGCGGCGGCCGAAATCATATTTAAACATTAATGGCATACAATTATCCTTCCAATAAATCCAAATTGATGGACATTGAAACGATTTTCTTGTGTTTTATTTCAATTCGAAGTTCTATACCTCAATAAAAAACACCCTATATAACCAAAATGGGGCTCCATTCTGCTCTATTAAAGCTCTAGAAACTAAATTTTACATTGGATCTTCATCAAATTTTGCAGATCATTATATATTTCAACTAGGAATACCTACATACATACATAAAATTGCTACCATGAAATACCTGGGTTTAGTAAAGTATTATATAGTCGGTACCGCCCGACTTTAGCCTTTCCTTACTTGTTTATTTTATAGATAGAAGATAGACTCCAAAAATAAGAACTGTCACCACCACTTCGTGGTCTAGGGTATTATAAATTTTAATACCCTTTGCAGAACATCTTATAATCCAACTAGAAACACGTATGCAAAAAATAGGTAAGATCGCTTCAGATTTAGATATAGCCCCCATACAAATGTCGCTCCCGATTTCACTCTCTCCGCTTTAGAAACCACATATTGATTTTCTTTAAAATTAGCACAACATTTTATAATCGAACTAGAAACACCTATGCTGAAAGTGGGTATGATCTGTTCAGATTTAGATATAGCCCCCATACAAATCTCGCTCCCGATTTGACTTTTTCCGCTCTAAAATCCACATATTATACCCGTTTTTTTTTTTTAAATTGGCACAACATCTTATGATCCAACTAAAAAACCTATGGTGAAAGTGGGTAAGATCGGTTCAGATTTAGATATAGCCCTCATATATTTCAACTAAGAAGACATATTATGATAGTCAAATATATGGGTCCATATTTTGGTATAACCCCCATACAAATTGGGCCCCCATTCCACTCTATTACATCTCTAGAACCCACATCGTGCATTAGATCTCGATATAATTTTGCATATCATGTCATATTTCAACTAAGAATACCTACTTTGAAAGTGATCTATATGGAACCTCTTTTTAATGTAGAGCCCTTACAAATAGCCCCATTTTAATTTTTACCCCTCAAGAACGCAAATTTTACATCGGATTTTTTTTTCAAATTTTGCAGATTATATTATAAAGGGTGATTTTTTAAGAGCTTGATAACTTTTTTTAAAAAAAAAACGCATAAAATTTGCAAAATCTCATCGGTTCTTTATTTGAAACGTTAGATTGGTCCATGACATTTACTTTTTGAAGATAATTTCATTTAAATGTTGACCGCGGCTGCGTCTTAGGTGGTCCATCCGCTTAGTCCAATTTTGGCATTTCCACGTTTTTGAGTAACAGAGACCCAATTGGTGCGAACGGCGACGAATCGAAAATTGGTGGTCATCATTAACACTGGCCGATACAGCTGCGATATTTTCTTCAGTTCGCACTCTACGTAAGCGTGTTGGTGGTTTAATGTCCAACAATGTAAATTTGGTGCGAAATTAAGTCACAATAGCCCGAATAGCCGCTTCAGTGGGTCGATTAAACTGACCATAAAATGGAAGCGCGCAATGAACTTTCTTAACAGAGCACGCATTTTGATAATAAAATTCAATAATTTGCAAGCGTTGTTCGTTTGTAAGACGATTCATGATGAAATGTCAAAGCATACTGAGCATCTTTCTCTTTGACACCATGTCTGAAATCCCACGTGATCTGTCAAATACTAATGCATGAAAATCCTAACCTCAAAAAAATCACTCTTTATTTCAGAATACAAAGTCAAATATATGTGTCCACACTTTGGAATAACCCAATAACCCATTCTACTCTAATACAGCTCTAGAAACTACGTCTTACATCGGATCATGATATATTTCAACTATGAATACCTACAGTGAATGAGAAATATATAGGCCCATGTTTTGAGCCGGTGTTGTTGTAGGCCTCCTTTCAAATATCGGTCCGATTCATCCTATTACTACTGTATAATTTGTATTTGTCTGCCGGAAAATTGGATCAATTATTTACCATATTCGTTAAATATAACTAAAGATGAATTTATACTGTACAATTTATATGAACTACATAAAATTGGTCCCATGAAATACCCTGGTTTAGTAATCAAAGCGAGGTATATACGCAAGGAGTGTTGTAGGGTATTATATAGTCGGCCACGCCCGACTTTAGCCTTTCCTTACTTGTTTTTTAAATATCTTTTCAAACAACAAACTCCTCGCTTGAGTAGAATTTATCTCCAATCATCAAAATCACTATATTAATAAATCTTGTGAACCTACTACGATTTCTTGTTTAGTTTTAATTTCTCTTGAAACCTCTGCAACAGTTTCGTTTAAATTTTGTGAGACTTCTGTGGTAATAAGCACAATATACATATTTTCCAAACTTTGCTAAAAATTTCTTCTGTTGTTTTTAATGTTATTTTAATTTTTAATATGTTCGATAAATCGTAGGTGGAGTAAATTTGTTTCCTGCTCATTCAATCACGATTTTAGACAAAATTATAAATATTTTTCATAGTTTTAACATATCTCAGGAATATTTCGAACCGCATTTCTTCAAAAATAAAAAAAATTATTTTTATTCTGATTTGCCATCGTCTTACTCTATACAGACGTGTTGCCACAATCCGTCATGCTCATTTCGTAGTCCTCGCTATTCATAGGTTCGTTTCGTTCGCTTATTTTTCCAAACATTCCGTTTTTATGCTCTCTATAAAAATGTCTTCATCATCATTTATATCATGTAGAAATACAGCAACACCAACAACTGCTACAATTTAGACATGTGTGAATGTTCATTGAATGTTCACATTTTGCACTCAGGTAACCACCATCAGGCTGGCTCGTCATCAGACGGTTTAGGCAACGTTTGTCCGTGTCCTTCCTTTCGTTCGTTCGTTTGTTCGTCCTGTTTTGGCGTGGGGCTGGCTGTTCCGCTGGAAACAGAGGCCTAAGGCTGAATGTTATGGTTGCCGGCAACCTGGTGATGGGTTCTTCATTTTTCGTTCGTTTTTGTTGGTTGGTGTTGAAGCAATTTAGAGCACATGTGTTGTGTGTTGTTGTCTGCTGATTTGTTAGGACATTTGCTGTTGTTGGTGTCGTTGTTGTTGTCGCTGTCGTCCTTAGAAGGATACTGTGGAAAAAGGGCAAGCATGTTATTTGCCTTGTAACTGGGTGTTGGATCGCTTCTGTCTGTATCGTGCCATAAAGAGGGTCCTTCTTGTTCGATTTTTGTGGGTGAGAGTGTGTGTGTTTCACTGCTAACAACAATAAAGTTTATGTTGTGTTTACAATACCGTTTTAGAAGGAAATTTTTATAACATTTGCTAATATAAAATACACATATAATCGTAATAATATATACATACACACACACATGTATCTAGATGGCTATGACTTGTGTATTTGTCTAACGTTTTTGCATTGATTCAAGGATATCTGGAGGACTTTTCGATAATGGTGCAAATAAATGTTTATTTACCAAATCCATAATTGGATAGGCTTTGGATGATTGGGCATAATTTAAATTCGGGAAATGTGTTTTCGGGAATTTCGTGGTATTTGCTGGGCTTAAAATTGAAACAAGAATGCGAAAGTGTGACTTCTGTGCAGCATATGCAGGCTTTGTAATAAAAATTTTAGCACCGAAAAATATGCATAATGGCATATTCTTAAGAAATAACGAATATATCGTAAATATTATCACAATGGGTTTAAATAAATACATCCGATTTAAGGACACGTATACGCTATATGACTCCTTTTATAGCTGTAAGACGATGTATCCATTTGGAAAAACCATGAAATGAGAATCTGCATATACTCTCCATCGTAAGGTGAAGAGAATACAAAGTTAAGAAACATCTGTATCTGTCTAATAGCATTTTTCATTTCATTTTTAAAAGATTGATTTTTTTGGCCAACAATGTAGTATTGTCTTCGTTGCGCTGAAAGATAAGTGACACAAAATATCGGCCAATGTTTGAAGGAAGATAATCCCTTTACCAGATGTTTCTCCTAGGTAGTGTATTGAAACACCCATGGAAACGGATCCCTTCACTTCATGTCTCGAAATAAATTGTTTGATGATTTCGTTGATGTCTATTTGGGTGTCCTTTTCAGTCATTGTTCAAAAGAGACAACAACATTTCCAATGCGAATAAACTATAACTTGTTTGTCCAGCTATAAAGAATATGGATCATTGAATATGAAATATTGATATTTTAAAATTTTATACATACATATGTCTTTTGGGATAATTTTTTTCTTAAAAATAAAAGAATATTTTAAGAGTCTCCGCATAATTAAACTGGAGTTATTTCCAAAGCTACAGTGCTTGGAAATTGGAGCGACAGAGCCGATACAAAGCTTTTTTCTTTTGGCGAAACGACTTTTTTCAAACTTGTGTGCATAATATCTCCGAATCTAATATGTATACCTGTTTGGCTCAAATTTGTTTTTTTTATGTGTTACAGTAGTGTCTATCGCTTACAAGAAAATCCTACGATGGTCGATAGCAAACAAAATTATGAGGGTTTCCCACCCTGTCCCGGGAAATCGAAAAAATAATTCCCGTTTCTCGGGAATTACTAACTAATTACAAATATTTTACTATAGACAAATCGTCAGAATTGAGTTAGTCATAACATTGTAAATTTAAAACACAACCATTCACTTGTGACCCCTACACTAGATTCGTATGGCTGAGAATGTTATGACATCATTAATTTAGAAGATTCATTCGTCTAGAGAGGAATATGACACATTCGAAACTGTAAATTAAAAAAATTAATATTAATGAAATAAATTCAAAAAATAAAAACATTGAAAACTTAGTTGTGCCAATTTTTGTTAAGATCGGACTATAATTGCGACCTGTAACTTGATTACAACAATAGATGGACAGACGGACATTGCCAAATCGACTCAGAAAGTGATTCTAAGCCGGTCTGTATCATAAACGATGGGTCTAACTCGTTTCATTTAGGGTGTTACAAACGAATGCACAAAGACATAATACTCTCGTGGAGTGTATAATTATTTTTTCAAAATTAGTTTTCATACATACATTGATATTGGCGTTGGCTGGAATTTTAAAAATTATTTTTTTATTTTGAATGAAATTTTAACATTTTGTTTAGATTTTTGTTATCGCGGCTATAAATATTTTTTGGACACTTTTAACAAACAAATTGTGGTGGACTATAGCATCCCTTCTACGCCAATGATAGTAAAACTAAATCAATGTTCAAAATAATAAATACAATAAGTTTTAATATTTTCCGTATTCCCGTATATCGTATATGGACGAGAAAACGGCTAGAGAATTTCCGGACCCCAAACCCTACTTACAGCGCATCGCCATATTTCCCAAGATATAACTCTTTCTGTACCAATAAAATATATACGAAACTAATTTCGAATACCTCTAATAATTTGTGAGATAAGGCAGTTAGTAATTTCCAACTATATGATTATGATTAGGCACACATAGCTTAGAAAATTTCCATGATGACATTAACATTTTGTGAAACCGTCATGATAATCAATCGACTTTTTGAAAAAGGGGCGTGGCTCAGCTCAAATTCTCCAAGCCAAAATTCCAAAGTATTTCCTAGTAAGAATCTTCCAGTAACATATTGTAAAAATTCCATAACAAACCGTCAAAGCGAGGCAGTATCCATTCCTCAGAAATTAGTAATTCTTACTGTACCAACAATATATGTAGCAAATCCGATCTAAATACCTTTTATATTTTGCGTAAATATCAGGTCAATTGGTTCATTATTAGGTTCACCATAACGATAACGATACCTATACCAAGATCTGAGAATCTTACATCTAATAGTTCATGTAATTTGACCGTTTTTTTTATTTGTATGGACGGTGACAATATTATCCCAAATTCGCAACTACTTTTACTAATACCATTAGTTTACAATTTTGTGAAATGGTTATGTATAATATTTGTGATGTATTTCGACTTTCTAAACTTGAAACATATTTTTTTATTAATATATTTTTACTAAAACTCCAATTCTCGTCTTCGATATCTTCAACTAAAGGCAAATGTTGAAATGTAAACAGTGATTTATGAAAAAAAAAAAGATTTATTTCTAAAAATTATTTTATTGTTGTCTTTTCTATCATTACTTCTACATTTAATCATAGATCTTATACATATAAACATTGTTTTCTGCGGAGGATGAACTTCTTGAACATGTTTTTGATATACTGTGTTTAAATTGTGACGCGTTGATTGACAGTGCTTACACATAATTGTAACAATAAATCAATCAATTTTTTCAATGGACCGGCATCTTTAAACAAATTTCAGTCCTGTAAACTAGTTTTGTTATCATATGTAAGAATTTTCCAATAGGTACTCGACGAAGTGACGAAAATATCGCGGCCGTTCGGGCTTCCGTAGCAAACGATCCAAATCAGTCGATTCCGCTGCGTTCTCAAGAACTGGGCATCGCAAAAAACACTTTATGGCGATTTGTGGGTAAGGATCTTGGTTTGTACCAATACAAGATCAAGCTGACTCAAGAATTGAAGCCGATGAACCATTTGAAGCGACGAACGTTCTCCGATTGGGATGGAGAAGATGCGTCAAGATGATGAATTTCATCGCTAAATCATCTTCAGTGACGAAGCTCATTTTTGGCTCTACGGGTTCGTCAATAGGCAAAATATGCATTATTGGTTTGGTGAAAATCCTCATGTGCTTCACGAGTCACCACTTCAACCACAAAAAGCATCTATTTGGTGTGTTTTGCTGCCGGCGGCGTCATTGGGTCATATTTTTTCGTCGACAATAACAATCGTTAAGTTATTGTGAATGGCGATCGTTATGGCACCATGATTATCGATTATTTTTGGCCCGAATTGGAAAACCGGACTTGAACGACGTGTTGTTTCAACAGGACGGTGCCACAAGCCACACATCACACGTTATTATCGATTTATTGATGAGTAAGTTTGGTGAGCGTGTTATCCCAAGAAATGGATCAGTCAATTGGCCGCCTCGTTCGTGCGATTTAACACCTCTAGACTTTTTTCTTTGTGACTACGTCAAATCACTGGTCTATGCCAACAAGCCGACGACGTTGGAAGAACTCAGAGCCAACACTGACCGCGAAATAGCGAACGTAACGGCCGAAATGTGTGACCGAATCATCGAAAATTGGGCCAACGAATCGATCGCTGCCAACGTGCCCTCGGTGTCAATATGAACGAAGTCAAGTACCATTCATAAATGTTTTGATTGTATTTCAAGTCGATCATAAAGTTTTGGAAATGTCTCAAATGGTTTGCGTTTTGTTTAAAAAAAATTGTCAAGTCTTTATTGATAAACCCTTTACTTTCCCATGACCCATCAAATTATTGTCATTTTGTCGCACGGTGATACCTTCGACTAATTAACATAGTAAATATATTTATTATTATCATAAATCAGATCGAAATAAAACAATCAAAAAAATACAAAAAAAAAATCGTATTATTTGTATAAATAATTATAACAATAATTACTATTATATTAAATATATATAAGAATTGTGAAGTGATTTAACATTTACGAACACTTTGGCAGCAGTTCTTTATTATATCTCTATGTCTCTCTGGGTAGGTACATTTTATTTAATTTATTGTCTAGTCTATAGGCCTCCCAAGGTTAATTAAAAAAACTAAAGTTTTCTCAAACCACTATATCTTAACCTTTGCGACTTATTCGAAACAACTTAAACTATTATTAATATCTGGAACATTATTTTAAATCTATTAGAAACCATAAATTACCATTTAACCTCTGCCACTAGATGAAACTCAATCAAACAATTTCGAACATTTGTTATCTGCATGGAATTCATATACCCAAGATGAATGGCTACATTTCGCAATGTCATAATTAATTGAGTTCTTTATCAACTAAATTTTAATAAACATGAAATTTCCATTAATTTCAAACCCATTTAGCCTTTTGTGCTGTCGACCAGAAAACAACAAAACGAAAGAGCAGGGTTTAAACAGTTACCTGGATAAATGTAGCCGAACCAAAATCCTACTGGAAAGGTTATGGTGAAATTACAAAAACAAAAACACTAACATGTTCTACTCTTTCCATCCTTCAGTTATAATTTAAACATTTAAAATGTCATCATTAAGAACATCAGGGTAGACACAGAAAGACATACCAATGTTCAATCTTTCCCCACTACTTGCCTAACAAAAGTTCAGTGCTTCGTTGCTTTAAATGACCGACCACTTTGTATGGGGAAGTGGGGAGGGGGCGGTGTAGAGCCAGCCTACTTTTGTTCCTGTGAGAAAACAAAAACAGAAGCCCATAAACAACAACATTTGCTCTTATCCGAAATACGAGTAGTCATTGTTTTTGTTGCTGTTTTAGCTAAGCTTAAGCATTTGTCCTCCGACCTGCCAACCTGCCCACACACCTCACTGGCTCACAGTGGGGGCTGTCCTTTGTCCCTGTGCTATTTGCCTGGGCAGACTTGAGGGGGGTCTCACAACGTTGGAGTGCTGTACAAATGGTAATTGTACGTGTTTATGTTTCAGGTCTTAGAAAGCCTCAAAATTGTTGTGTGTCTGAAATGTTGTTGCTGTTGCCGCTGCCTCTGCCGTTGTTGTTTGTTGTTCTTGTTTGTTGAGGTTTACTTAAGGTAAACTTGTGTAAAACTTTTGTCTATCTATAGTCGGCGCTGAATACACAAAAGTCCATGTATTGAATACCGAAAAAACAGAACTTTTTCATTTTCCTTTTTTTTTTGATAGAAACTAAAACCAACACGAACTTGTTCTGCCTTCGCAAAAATAACAACATTTGCAATTAGGCTGGGTTTTTTTTTGGAAAAAATCGATAAGTGTTGAACATTTTCGGATGGACTTCAGCTTTTGTTCTTCATGAGACCGGGCGGGTGGGCAGTGCCATAATAGATGCAATCGGACGAGTGTGTAATTGTACTTTTAGCATAAGACCAGTCAGAATGGCATAAGTGAAATGTGGAATGCTTTTGTTCGAAAACTATTGTTACAGAGCAACAAAACTTCCATTCTGGGAACTCTTTTATAATGTAAATTAAATTCGGCCTTCTGTTTCTATTTGAAGCCATGGAGAATAGAATGTGGACTACGGTGACGTATGAGTGTTATTATTAGTGGGCATCTAAGAATATAAAGTATACGTAAAGGGGGACAGTAGGCAATAGGCAGAGGGCAGGGCTGCAAGTTTACTCTTTATACACTCCACGAGAGTATTATGGCATTGTGCATTTGTTTGTAACACCCAAAAGGAAACGAGATAGACCCTTTGTTAATTATACCGATAGACTTAGAATAATTTTTTGAGTCGATTTAGCAATGTCCGTCCGTCTGTCCATCTATTCTTGTAATCACGATACAGGTCGCAATTGTAGACAGAACCAAATGAAACTTTGCACAACGAAGTTTTTCGGTAGAACGACGAACGCTATTTAATTTGAAGAAAATCGGTTCAGATTTAGATATAGCCCCCATACGAATTTCACTCCCGATTTGACTCTTTTCACTCTAGATACCACATATTACAACAGATTTTCTTTAAAATTGGCAAAACATCTTATATTGCACCTAGAAACACCTGTGGTAAAAATGTGTTAGGTCGGTTCAGATTTATATATAGCTCCCATACAAATTACGCTCCCGATTTGACTTTTTCCGCTCTAGAAAAAAACACAATTGTATCAGACTGTCTTCAGATTTGGCAAAACATCTTATATTTACACTAGAAATAACCATGGTGAATATAGGTCGGATCAGTTCAGATTTATATATAGCTCCCATACAAATTTCGCTCCCGATGTGACTTTTTCCGCTCTAGAAACCACATATTGTATCAGATTGTCTTCAGATTTGGCAAAACATCTTATATTTACACTAGAAATAACCATGGTGAATATAGGTCGGATCAGTTCAGATTTATATATAGCTCCCATTAAAATTTCGCTCCCGATTTGACTTTTTCTGCTCTAGAAGCCACATATTTTAACAGATCCTCATCAAATTAGGCGAAATATCTTATATTTGTTCTATAAACAGCCATGGCGCAAAAGGGTCAGATCGGTTCAGATTTATATATAGCTCCCACACAAATTTCACTCCCGATTTCACTTTTCCATTCTATAAACCACATATTTTAACAGATCTTCTTCAAATCTTTCAAAATATCTCATATTTCAACTGGAAACACCAATGGTGAAAATGGGTCATCGGTTCAGATTTACATATACAAATTTCGCCCCAAAAATTTCCCATACAAATTTCGGATAGACTTTTTCCGCACCAGAAAGCATGAATTTTCACAAAAGCTTTACACGTTATATTTGAACTGGATGAACTTATTGTGAAAGTTAGTCGCTATATTTTATGTTTGGATATAGCACCGATATAAACATTTCCGATTTGACAAATTGGACCAGGTAATATTAGCCTATGATTAGGAAACATACAAAAATTCTTCCCGTTTTCACTTTTTTACCGAGTTGAATTGTTTTCGGATAGAAAGTGGAGTCGGTCCCGCCCGACTTCAGCCTTTCCTTTCTTGTTTTCTTTACCTTTTTGACGATCTTATATAATTCATTATAAGATTTGAGAAAAATGTTGGTAAATATGGATATAGACACGGTTACTCGATCGTCTTGGAATCACCAACATGGTCAATTCAACAATGTCTGTATAAATTGTAAAACATTTGGGTATCGTGGATATATTCCACAATAAGTGCAGGTGAAACGTGCACATAGAATGTGGAAGTAGAGGGGCTGGATTTAAGTCAACGTATTAATAAAGGATATGCAATTGGGGAAATGATTATGAAATTGAATCACTTAAAAATTATGTAAGGGAGGTCGAAAAGACACGAGAAAGACGAAAGATTTTAAATTCCAAAACTATATATTTTAGGATGTGAATAATTTTGGATAGTTTTCGAAATTGTTCAACCCCTTATCAAGATATATGTCATTTATTCTCTTCTTTACTTAAAGTAATTTTATATACCCGATAAGAATTCAAATCTGAAGGTGCAATTTTACGCTGAATATATCAAAACATCATAACATGTGGGGAAAGAGGGAAGAATGTAAGTTGATATCACTACTCAATTGCTGGGCAGAAAAGTTTGAAGTTAATTTGACATTAATTTCGAATGTTTTCAACATGTAGAAGCTGGGAAATAATAAAATCTCAGAATTTACGTTTTATATTAAATTTTGATCAGATTTCCCATATCATGCTATATTTCAACTAGGAATATCTATCTTGAAACTGAACAATATGGGTCTATGTTTTTATATAGACCCTATACAATTATTCCATTCGTATTTCTTTAGAACCAAAATATTACATCAGCTCTTATTCAAAATTTACAGGTGACCATATAATCCCTGTGGATTTTTTGGAATATCACCAGTTCTCCGTCCTTCTGATTTGTGCTACTACCGCTATAGGGTCATATATTATTATTATTTTAGTCAAATTAGGTAGATCAAGTCATAAACGTCCACAGTAAAAGAGAACTCCAACCGTTCCTAACTTACACATTTCTATACAATCTGATTAGCCTATGTCATTAGCTGTGCAATATCTTGAAAAACCTACGAAGACCCTTCTGTCCATCCGTATGACTGTTGAAACGACTGAAACAAAGTCTGAGAATACTCCCTGTAACCACTAATATCTCGCGTATGGAAGTATTATTTTGTAGGTATCGTCGCTAAATTATTGGACATTATATTTTAAATAATTTATTTTTTCAGTAATGAAACACCGTACTTTTTGGACCAATGCCATATACACTTGAAACTAGGTGTTGTATATAAGAGAACTATGTACTCAATTTTCCATTCATACTTTTACAGGACTTTTATTTCCAAAGAATATATGTTATAATAATTTATTTCCGTACTTTTCCGAGTCATACAAAGGCGGTGTTATGATCTCTTTAATAGCTTTCCACTAGTCAAAACCTTTGTTCTGTAAAAAATATTAGGATAATTTTTACAGAAGAATTGTAAGTTTGTAACATTTGATTTGAACTAGGAATATTGTCCTGGCTAAATACCATTTTATGGAATGCTAAATTATTTACAAATGGCATGGTGACATTTATTATTTATCTGCACACTTGAAGAAGGTCGTCATGGGAAGCCAAGTAATAAATGTCATGTCATTTGTAAATAAATTTGCATTCTATAATATATACTCGCAAAGTGGTATTGAGCCAGTACAATATTCCACTTTAAATCAAATATTGATTACAGACCGAAATCTAGTCATCTATTAATGCAACGGCTCTTACACTTCTCCCCTCTAGTGTCTACTGCGGGACTGTTTTTTTCTTTCTTTCATAAAAAATAAAAAATAGGCTAATGTAGGGGGGTCAGCTTAAGGGTTGAAGATAGAGGGTAGGTACGTTCTGAGAAAATATTGGGACTGAAAAAATATTGGGAGTTTGTCATACATTTGACTCCACTAGGGGCCTCCTTGGGGCAGTTAGAGTGGTTAGAGAAAATTAAAAAAAATGTATGATAGCCCCATTAAGGAGTGGGGATATGGGGTAAGTTTGTTCGGAAAAAATGTTGGGGATGGAAAATTAGTGGAGGTCGGTCTGACATTTGACTCAGCTTGGAGCGACTCCGGGGCAGTTTTGGGCGTTATTGCCATAACAAAAATATAGAAAATGATGATAGGAATAGGTATTGATAGCGGTCTCCTTGGGCCAGCAAGAGCCGTGGGAACAAATTTTACAAAAAAATTGTATGGGAGCCCCCTAACGAATGGTGATAGGGGGTATTTGTGTTCGAAAAAAATGTTGGGGAGGGAAAATTAATGGTGGTTGGTCTTATATTTAACCCCTTTCGGAACGACTGCGAGGCAGTTTTGGGGCTTTTTGTGTATTTTACTACTTGTGTATTTTACACTACCCCCCTTTTTTGGCTCATGAATTTTTTCCCGAACTTCACAAAATTATGGTTCTAGCAATTAAAAATCGAAAAGTTGTTCACTATCCCACCCCTAATGCCTACATATGTGACTCAATGAGATAGCAACATGCGCGGTTTTGACTGATATTCAGAAAGTGAGTTGTAGTTCTCATTCCTTTAGGTAAACCATTTACATAAAGAGTACGAGTATTTGGTTGAAAAGTCGCTGCGAAGCCACCTTAAGAAGGTCGTCATGCGCCGGGAGTCTTGATAGTGACAGTGTGCAACCATTTTGAGGCAGGAGAATATCCCACTTCCAATCAAATACTAAAAATTTATTCATTTTTTATTTTTCTTTTTTTTTTATTTTTTCTCAAATATCAAATGTCAAAAATTTAGAAGTACTCCTATGTTTTTCCTTCTTAATTATTTTCTTTACACCGAAATATGTTGAAAAAATGCACCGTGCATACTACATATTTTGTGTAACTTTCAGAGTGCAATCCCAAGTAGTATCTGAGATACCGGCACAAATGAGGAATTCCATATTAAATAAATGATACATTTTCTATGGTCTGCCGATTTGAATGAAAATTGGTAAAAATGTTTGGTATTGCAAAATATTGCAAATTATTTTTATAAATTTTGAAAAAAAGAAATAAAATTAAAAAAAAATATTTTTTTATTTAAAAAAAAAAAAAAAAAAACAAAAAAAAACATATCTTGAAAAATTACAAAAATACGTTATATCAATGTTAGACAATAAATACTTTCATTAAATTTCATTTTATTTTCTATTAAAAAAAATTAAAATAAAATATAATTTTTTGAAAAATTACAAATATACGCTTTATCTTAAAAAATATTATTTTATTAAAAAAACTGAATAAAATAATAAAATATTTTTTGAAAAATGCCAATGTTATACAATAAATACTTTCATTAGATTTCATCAAAATCGGAAGATCTTCGAAAATTTCTGGTTGGATTTACATTATTCCCTTATAAAGGGTGATTTTTTAAGAGCTTGATAACTTTTTTAAAAAAAAAAAACGCATAAAATTTGCAAAATCTCATCGGTTCTTTATTTGAAACGTTAGATTGGTCCATGACATTTACTTTTTGAAGATAATTTCATTTAAATGTTGACCGCGGCTGCGTCTTAGGTGGTCCATCCGCTTAGTCCAATTTTGGCATTTCCACGTTTTTGAGTAACAGAGACCCAATTGGTGCGAACGGCGACGAATCGAAAATTGGTGGTCATCATTAACACTGGCCGATACAGCTGCGATATTTTCTTCAGTTCGCACTCTACGTAAGCGTGTTGGTGGTTTAATGTCCAACAATGTAAATTTGGTGCGAAATTTAGTCACAATAGCCCGAATATCCGCTTCAGTGGGTCGATTAAACTGACCATAAAATGGAAGCGCGCAATGAACTTTCTTAACAGAGCACGCATTTTGATAATAAAATTCAATAATTTGCAAGCGTTGTTCGTTTGTAAGACGATTCATGATGAAATGTCAAAGCATACTGAGCATCTTTCTCTTTGACACCATGTCTGAAATCCCACGTGATCTGTCAAATACTAATGCATGAAAATCCTAACCTCAAAAAAATCACTCTTTATAAGATGTGACCCGTTCTAAATTAACATACTTAGTAGTTGCATACAACATATTTGATGCTAATAAATTTGGCTATTTGAAAATCATTCATCTTATTGTTCTGCTCCAAACTAAGGTTTATATAAACGATTATATAAGCGATATTTTGTGCTCCAGTTAAACATAAGCAACACTTTGATTGTTCGATTAAAATCAACGTGTCAATATCGTTAATAAATTTCTTAATGTATCCGACATTTCATTCAGCGGAACGGAAATTTTTGCTACAAAAGCTTACTTTCTACATCCGTTGCCCTCCAAGATATTTCGGCAAAAGATTGTGTACTTTCCCACTCACTCGCGACACAAAAACAAAACGAAATCTTTGACAGGCATTCATAAAACAAAACTTCTTGATTTGGTAGTTTTACCACCCCATTCGTTTTAGTTTTGTTTTGGCCATGAAACACAAATTTTAATTTTAGACCAAAAACGCGCGGCAAATGAAACTTTGAAATATTTACCCAGCGACTGAGAGGAAGTTGCACTTTAGTCATGGTACTCGTCGTATAAATATTTTAAGTTTGACTAGACATTTCCGGTTGTTCGAAAAATGTGAGAAGGAACAGGAAGTCAATGATTTTTCGTTGTTTTGTGCATAAATTAAAGAGTTGCCTTTTCCAGCAGTTAGACAGTGAAATAAACGATAATATTTGGGGGAAAGGAAATAGCATTTAGAAAGAGTGAAACACAAAAATTGTATAATTGCTGAAGTGACACGAATTTCTGTTGAACTTACAAATGAAACCGCTATAATAGCCAAGTGGTGTGGTATATAAGTTATTTTTTGCATATTCTTGTTAACATTATTCTAAATAAGTATTTATTTTTTTAGTGTTTTACTTTTAACAAATCAAGTCTGTGGAGTTTTGATTTGTTTGGCCGGGACAGAATTTGTGACAACAATACCCACCAAAGTTTCGTTGCTGAAAGAGGTCGTAGAGTTTTAGACGATTGTCATTTGTCTACAAAAAGCATTGGTCTTTCAACCAGTTTTGCACAAAATTTTTTCCACTTATTGAGAGTTGAATGAGACACTCTACATGTGGTAGGCTAAAGTCGAGTTGGCTTGATGCCCTACAAGTGTGTTTGAAGCTGTGTGCTAAGACCGTCTTTTTCGATATTTGCCTGTTGAAATTGGTAGAAACCTGATCAAAGTTTTTCTTTTAAATTAAATTATTTTCATTCGTATTTATACATTATAAAGAAATGGATAAAAATGGTGTTTATACCATCACTCTACAGAATAAGAGGTTATCATTTGGGACAGAAAAAAGTGAAACGCATCGAGAGAATGACTCTAGACCGAATCCGTTTCACGACTTTTATTTTTCCCAAACATAGTTCAAGTTCGAAGTTGAGTGAAATTGCCACGCCACTTCTGGTACCTCCCACATAAATGTCCCATATTTTATGTTAAATTAAAACCAATGTAACTTCTACATGGAAATTCGGAATAACCTTTAAAAAATCAAAAACAGCTATGGCACACCACATCAATATTTTAAAAGTAAATGAAATTACCTTCAAAACAAGGTAAAACACATGAAAATGGTAAAGTGTTTCAGGAGTTACAGGCGATTGAATGAACACACCTTTTGAAAAAGTAGTATTTATACACTCCACGAAAGTATTATGTCTTTGTGCTTTTGTTTGTAACACCCAAAAGGAAGGGAGATATATCCATTGTTAATTATACCAATCGACTAAGAATCACTTTTTGAATCGGTTTAGCAATGTCCGTCTGTCTGTCCATCTATTTTTGTAATCACGATACAGGTCGCAATTGCAGACAGAACCAAATGAAACATTGCACAACGAAGTTTTTCGGGATAAGAACGAACGCTATTTAATTTGAAGAAAATCGGTTCAGATTTAGATATAGCCCCCATACGAATTTCACTCCCGATTTAACTTTTTCCGCCCCAGAAACCACATATTTTAACAGATCCTCTTCAAATTAGGCGAAATATATTATATTTGTCCTAGAAACACCCATAGTGAAAATGGGTCAGATCGGTTCAGATTTACATATAGCTCCCATACGAATTTCACTCCCTATTTGACTCTTTTCACTCTAGATACCACATATTACAACAGATTTTCTTCAAAATTGGCAAAACATCTTATAATTCAACTAGAAACACCTGTGGTAAAAATGTGTTAGATCGGTTCAGATTTACATATAGCTCCCATACAAATTTCGCTCCCGATTTTACTTTTTCCGTTCTAGAGACCACATATTTCACTTGATTTGCTTCAAATTACCTTGCATTACCTTATAATTCTACTAGAAACATCTGTGTTGAAAATGGAATATATTGGTTCAGATTTAGATATAGTCCCCATACAAATTTCGCTCCCGATTTGACTTTTTCCGCTCTAGAAACCACATTTTGTATCCGTTTGTCTTCAGGTTTGGCAAAACATCTTATATTTCCACTAGAAACAACCATGGGGAATATAAGTCAGATTGGTTCAGATTTATATATAGCTCCCATACAAATTTCGCTCCCGATTTGACTTTTTCCGCTCTAGAAACCACATTTTGTATCCGTTTGTCTTCAGATTTGGCAAAACATATTATATTTCAACTAGAAACTCCTGTGGTAAAAATATGTTAGATCGGTTCAGATTTATATATAGATCCCAGACAAATTTCGCTCCCGATTTGATTTTTTTCCGCTCTAGAAACCACAAATTGTATCAGATTGTCTTCAGATTTGGCAAAACATCTTATATTTAAACTAGGAACACCTATGGTGAAAATAGGTCAGATCGGTTCAACTTTATATATAGTTCCCATTAAAACTTCGCTCCCGATTTGACTTTTTCCGCTCTAGAAACCACATATTGTATCAGATTGACTTCATATTTGGCAAAACATGTTATATTTCAACTAGAAACACCTGTGGTAAAAATGTGTTAGATCGGTTCAGATTTATATATAGCTCCCATACAATTTTCGCTCCCGACTTGATTTTTTCCGCTCTAAACACCACATCTTGTTTCAGATTGTGTTCAGATTTGGAAAAACATCTTATATTTAAACTAGAAACACCAATGGTGAAAATGGGTAAGATCGGTTCAGATTTATATAGCTCCCATTAAAATTTCGCTTCCGATTTGATTTTTTTCCGCTCTAGAAACCACAAATTATATCAGATTGTCTTCAGATTTGGCAAAACATCTTATATTTCGACTACAAACACCTGTGCTCAAAATGTGTTAGATTGATTCAGATTTATATATAGCTCCCACACAAATTTCACTCCCGATTTCACTTTTTCCACTCTATAAACGACATATTGTATCAGATTGTCTTCAAATTTGGCAAAACATCTTATACTTAAACGAGGAACACTTATGGTTGAAGTAGGTCAGATCGGTTCAGATTTACATATAGCTCCCATACAAATTTGGCTCCCGGATAGACTTTTTTCGCCCCAGAAACCACGAATTTTCACCGAATTTCTTCAAAGTGAGCATAACGCGTTATATTTGAACTGGAAGAACTTATTGTGAAAGTTAGTCACTTTATTCCATGTTTGGATATAGCCCCGATACAAATATTCTTATCGATTTGGCAAATCGGACCAGATCATATTAGCCTATGATTAGGAAACATACAAAAATTCTTCACGTTTTAACTTTTCTTGCCGAGTTGGATTGTATTCGGATAGAAAGTGGAGTGTATCATATAGTCGACTCCACCCGACTTTAGCAGTTCCTTACTTGTTTTACACTGTTAAATTTGTCGTAACTCGTGAAAAAAATCAATTTTTTTCCAAAAATACGTATACAATATTTCTATGAGAAGAATACATGTACAAACTTTCAACACAATCGCAGCTATCGAGGTCACAAATCGTACCGCTTGACATGGAATGAATCATATATATTTTTTAATTATATAGCATGTAGCTTTATGTATGTAGCACACATTCCGTACATTTCAGAATAGGATCGCAATTGGTTCGTGAGATATCGGCACAAATGTACTCATTTTGTTAATAAAATATTACAAAATTATTTTAAAAATTTTGATTTTGATAATAATAATAAAATATATGAAAGGACAGAATTATAGAATTGTCAACATTACTTATATTTGTTAATAAAATGATAGGATATATGTTTTTACCTAAATATACATAAATAAATACATACATAAAACTACCTAGCATTTTTTTTAATTTATGTTTTTTAGATGTTCATAAAACATGTAAAAACAACCATATATGTTTTCCGTTCTATTAGAAACTATAATATATAACAATATATATTGTTTACAATAGAGACAATAATATATTGTTTACAATACACGAATTGTGGAAATATTGTTGTTTTATTAACATAAAAAGATAGTAGGGAAATAAGGAAAGAAAAAACATTTTCAGAATAATTAACAAAAAATATATGTTATTTTTTCAAATTTTCGATTCAAATTCCTACATTTGTGCGATACATTCCCTGAAAATTTCAGAATGACATCGTCAGTAATTTCTGTGATATTCGCACATACAGTGAGCAGCAAAAGTCATGGTACCCCAATTAAAACTATGTGCTTATTTCTCAAAACATACGCCACAAACGATATGAAACTAATTTTTATTTAATGTGCCCACTTATATGCTCAAATATTATGAAATAATTTTTCACTTAGTTATGTAAACAAAAAATGGGTGGGTGGGTCTAGGTGGGTCTAGCTCGATTATTTCTTGGTGTTACAAACATTTGGCGGAAAACTAACTTATAATACCCTAGTCCACGAAGTGGTGTATGTTATAAAAAGATAGGAGCAAATAACCACATCTTATATGGTGAAAAGTGGAGCAACTCCGTCACAAACATCTGCCCCTACGCAATATACCAACTGTGTGTGTATAGCACAACTTTGTTTCGTATATTTTGCATAAAATATCAGACTTTACGAACTTGCAACATTTTGTTGCAAACATATTTTATTCCACCTATTTGTCTAGTAGCAGCAGCGGCAGTAGCACAAGCAGCAGTTGTAGTGTTGACATAAAACATATCCAGACGCATTATTCAAAACATAAACAAGCCAAAAAGCCCGGCTAAAAGTCATGCAACATTTATCGGGCACAACAAAACTGTTGTGCACTGCTGCTGCCCTCCCCCACAAAACTTTCCGTGTACAAGGCGACACATAAAAACACGAAATTTGTATATCATTTTTAAAAAACAATTTGAAACTTTTTTGTTAACAATGTTTTTTTTTTTCATACTTCCACTTTGTTTACTCTCTTTGCAGGTGTTGCCGCTCGGTTCGGTTATAAGCAGCGATAAACGTAGCCGTATGAATGAATGAACGTATAAATGTGAATGAAAAAATATCATAAATCGTGAACAACATCTGTGTTTTTTGCGTTTATCTGTATATCTGTGTGTAAGCGTGTGCGCGCGTTTTTTTGTCTGTGAAGAGAAAATAATAATTAATTTCTAGAGGAAGAAATAAAATATCATCATCAACCAGAAGATAAAAAGAAGAATAACAACAGTAGCAACAGCAACAAGAAACAAATAAACAATTTACTACGGAAATAACAATGTTGGCCTTTCATAACGAACATATAGCCAGTGAGTACACATATGTTTTAATTTGAAAAATTTTAATTTTAAGAAATATCTAGGGTGTTACCCAGGATAACTCTGAAACGTTCCAATCTACGACTCCAGTCAATCAGGAGTGACTCTGTGGAATAAGCTTCAGTATGGAACTTTTTCTGGGCACTTTAATAAACACAAACAGAACATTAAATTGAGAGTATTTTTAAATGCTTTCTTTAATCTTGAGTAGAGCTTGCATTTCATCTTTAAGTCCAATTTCCAAAATTACTCTTCTCTAGACGAACTCTTTTATCGCAGATAACGTTTTTCATGAAATCTTGGCAATGTTGTGTAGAAAACGCATTTTCTGTGATGTACACAGCGCATTTAAAGATTCCAGCTTCATCCGTCAGATTGGTACCATTTTCATCCCTTTTTCCAATATATTACGGTAGGGCACGGTAAACAAAAAATACAAATTGGACATTTTTTTTTTGAAAATTTTAATTTTCGGTGGAAATATGGCTAAAATGATTTTCATTCATGACATTTTTGTTTTTTTTTTTTTTTTTTTTGATTTTCGCGTGTTCTAGAAAACTACTGTGAAAACTGTTCTGTACTAAGAACAAATACTTCTAACATATACAGGGTTTTCCAACAAGAGGTGTTATTTTGAATCAGCCGGTATTTCGGTAGTTGTCACTTTAGAAGCTTTTATTCTTTGACATTTGACAAGTTAAAATAACAAATAAGGAAAGGCTAAAGTCGGGCGGGGCCGACTATGTGATACACTCCACTTTCTTCCGAATACAATTCAATTCGTTAAAAAATTGAAAACGGAAAGGATTTTTGTATGCTTCCTAATCATAGGCTAATATGTCCTGACCCAATTTGTCACATCGAGAAGAATATCTGTATCCGATCTATATCCAAACATGGAATTATGTGACCCACTTACACAATAGGTTCTTCCAGCGCAAGTATAAAGTGTTATGTTCAATATGAAGAAATTCTCTGAAAATACGTAGTTACTGGGGGGAATAGTCAAGCTGGGAGCGAATATAAATATATATAAATCTGAACCGATCTGACCCATTTTCACCATGGGTGTTTCTAGTGGAACATTAGATATTTTGCCAAATTTGAAGAAGATCTGTTAAAATATGTGGTATCTAGAGCACTAAAAATCAAATCGGGAGCGATATATAAATCTGAACCTATCTGACCTATTTTCACCAGAGGTGTTCCTAGTTTAAATATAAGATGTTTTGCGAAATTTGAAAACAATCTGATAAAATATGTGGTATCTAGAGCAGAAAAAGTAAAATCGATAGTGAAATTTGAATGGGAGCTATATATAAATCTGAACCTATCTGACCTATTTTCACCGCAGGTGTTCCTAGTTTAAATATAAGATGGTTTGCCAAATTTGAAAAGAGCGGAAAAAGTCACATAGGGAGCGAAATTTGTATGGGGCTATATATAAATCTGAACCGATCTGACCCATTTTTATCATGGGTGTTTATATTGGAAAAATAAGATGTTCTAGCAAATTTGAACCAAATCTGTTAAAATATGTTGTATCCAGCGTGAAAAGAGTCAAATCGGGAGTGACATTCGTATGGGGGCTATATCTAAATCTGAACCGATTTTCATCAATTTAAAAAGTGTTCGTCCTTATCCCGAAAAACTTCGTTGTGCAAAGTTTCATTTGGTTCCGTCTACAATTGGGACCTGTATCGTGATTACAAGAATAGATGGACGGACAGCTGGACAGACAGACGGACATTGCTAAATCGACTCAGAAAGTGATTCTAAGCCGATCTGTATAATAAACGGTGGGTCTAACTCGTTTCCTTTTGAGTGTTACAAACAAATGTACAAAGACATAATACTCTCGTGGAGTGTATAAAAATCGAACGATACACGCTTCAACAATGCATTGTAATTATTAAAATTCATGAATGAAAATGATCCGGAATTCCATCGAAAAATCATCTTGACTGATGAGTCCCAATTCCATCTCGGTGGCTACGACAACAAAGCAAAATTGTCTCATCTGGGCTCGGAAACCCCAGAGTTGAGAAGCCTCTCCATCCTCATCGTGTGACTGTTTGGTGCGGTTTATGGTCCGGCGGGGTCATTGGACCTTACTTTTTCGAAAATTAGATTGGATCAACAGTTACGGTGAGAGATGAATAATGATTTTTTGTGGTCGTAGTTGGATGGTATTGATCTGGACAACGTCTAATTTCAACAAGACGGTGCTACGTGCCACACAAGCAACGAAACCATTGCCCTATTACGGAAAAAGTTTCCGGACCGTGTTATCTCTCGAAGAGGTGATCAAAATTGGCCACCGATATCTTGTGATTTAACACCTTGCGACTACTTCCTTTGGGGCCAAACGAAAGATAAGGTCTACGCTACGCGTCGATTCAAGACCTCAAAGATATAATTCGTGAGGCTATAGAGGACATAGGGCAGCTACTTTACGATTTGGTTATTTCCTGAAAAGGATATGGTCCTGTAAGCGTGGTCGTGGTTGCCATTTGGCTGATGTTGTTTTTCATTATTAACGGCATACCTTCCCCTTTATTATGAAATAAACATCCGATCATTTATCTCAAAAAATGACATTTTGCTTTGAATACCATAATAACACCTCTTGTTGGAAAACGCTGTATGTAGCCAGTCGCGAAAATCACTGCAATTTTTGAAAAATCCAAAATTCGCGGTTGCAATTGCTTACATTTTAACTTTGTTAATCCAGGCTTCTGAAACTTTTCTGACACAAATAGTCCCCATGAAGTCGGCAATCACATACCAAAGAAATATTTTGGTATTCTCAATATAATAAAAAGTTACGCAGGTTTTTCTAAAGATACTTTTCACAATTTTTGACTATACAGCAACTTTAACCTGATAACTTGGGAATCAAAATGCTATTAACGCGAAATGATGGAATTTTATAATACGATATGACCCAAATATATAAACAAAATCGAATTATAACCTTCGGTTATATGCCGCTCCATTGTTGAACTATTTTATTTATATTATTTTTATGTTTATAGCCACTTATGCAGTCACAAACTAACGTTTGAGTGGATGCCAAATCAGAAAAATTTGAAAAAATGTCTTTAGGAAAAAAAATCTTTTCCAAATTTATATGAGAGATGACATCCAAATCTGGGAAAAGTTTGGAATCAGAAACGCATTTTCGAGAAAATGGTTCATAGCCACTTAAAAGCCTTCGATATATCGAGCCCTTAGCGCGGAATTATCGTAAGCGACATTTTCTGAAAATATTTTTTATTGTTGAATTTAAAATGTTATGGGCTGATAAGTAAATAAAAATTGTCAAAATGTCAAAATTGTTAACGTTTATATAAAAAAATGGGGCTAAGATTTTATCGTAAGTCGATGCTCACATTTTCAAAGAAAGCAATTTTATCGTAAGCGACAGTTCATGAATTTAGGTAAAAACTGTCAGATAATGTAAAAGATATTTATAAATGTTTTAGATAGGTCTATAAATATATTGATGCAATAATAAGTTTATTTTTGTACCCTCGGCCATAGAGTGAAGTGTTCGTCTGTTGGTTGAAAGTACGATAGGTTACGAACGAACTAAGCTAAGAGGATCGAAGTTTATATATTTTGAATCGATCCAGAAGAAAAAAGTTTACCCACAAGAACTGAAAGTAGCTCTAAATTATTGTCTTTTTGGAGAAAACAAAGCCTTTTTGTATGATTTGTTCCTTATATACAAAACAAGTAAGGAAAGGCTAAAGTCGGACGGGGCCGACTATATAATACCCTACACCACTCCTCGCATATATACATCGCTTTGATTACTAAACCCAGGTATTTCATGGGAGCAATTTTATGTAGTTCATATAAATAATACAGTTACTATCAATTCATCTTTAGTCAAATTTAATGAAAATAATAAACTAATTGATCCAATTTTCCAGCAGATATTCCGATTAAAGTGAATATAACATGATATGGAAAAATTGATCAAGATCCAATGATAAATACAGATTATACAGTGGTAATAGGATGAATCGGGCGGACATTTGAAGGGGTCCTATAACAACAATTGAGGTCTCTGCAAAAACATGCACCAATACATTTCTCATTCACGGTAGGTTGAAACTAGTTGAAACATATAATGATCTGCAAAAATTGATGAAGATACGATGTAAGATGTAGTAGCTAGAGCTGTAATAGATCAGAGTGGGACACCATTTGGTTATACGAAAGTATGGGCATATGGGCATCTCCCAAACAAGTAAGGAAAGGCTAAAGTCGGACGGACTTTCTATCTCATTACAATTTAATTCGGTAAAAAAGTGAAATCGGGAAGGATTTTTGCATCCTTTAAATGTATCTGTTTGACAAAAAATGTTAAATCGGAAAGGACATTGAGGGTATATTGATACCTGGAACGATGTAACCTTCTTTCACCATCTATGTTTATTGGTGAAATATAATATGTAAAGTTTGGCCAAAATCTGTTAAACATTCGGGAGCAACATTTGTATGAGTGCTATATCTAAATCTGAACCGATCTTACCCACTTTCACCATAGGTTTTTTAGTTGGATTTTTAGATGTTGTGCCAATTTTAAAGAAAATCGGGTACAATATGTGGTTTCTAAAGCGGAAAAAGTGAAATCGGGAGCGACATTTGTATGGGGACTATATCTAAATCTGAACCGATCTTACCCACTTTCTGCACAGGTATTTCTAGTTCGATTAAAAAATGTTGTGCCAATTTTAAAGAAAATCGGGTACAATACGTGGTTTCTAAAGCGGAAAAAGTTAAATCGGGAGCGACATTTGTATGTGGGCTATATCTAAATCTGAACCGATCTTACCCACTTTCACCATAGGTGTTTCTAGTTCTATTATAAAATGTTGTACCAATTTTAAAGAAAATCGGGTACAATATGTGGTTTCTGAAGTGAAATCGGGAGCGACATTTGTATGGGGGCTATATCTAAATCTGAACCGATCTAACCCGCTTTCGCCACAGGTAGTTCTAGTTTGATTATAAGGTGTTAAGCCAAATTTGAAGAAAATCGGGTACAATATGTGCTTTATAGGGCGGAAAAAGTCAAATCGGGAGCGACATTTGTATGGGGGCTATATCTAAATCTGAACCGATTTCATGACAATCGGACAACAATTGCGACCTGTAGAGTGCGAACAAGCTTAGATGGACAGCAGACGGACAGTCAGACATCGTTCAATCGACTCAGCTGGTGATTCTAAGCCGATCGGTATACTTAAAGGTGGGTCTACCTCGATTATTTCTTGGTGTTACAAACACTTGGCGTGAAACTAACTTATAATACCCTAGCCCACGAAGTGGTGTAGGGAATAATTAAATATACTTCTTGGACTATTCGTATATTAAGCCAAATACTATATATATGGTTTTGGTATCATTTCCCTATTATTGTGGGTAAACGTTAACATTTACTTAATTCAAATAGTGGTAAATTTGACAAAAGAAACATAATATTTAGCTTAAAAAAGTGATAAAAATGGGCACATTGCCCACAATTATATAGAGTTAGAGAGTAAACAAGTAAAAACGGCGTTAAGTTTGGCCGGACCGAACTTTATATACCCTCCACCATGGATTGCATTCCACAGAGGCTTTCGATTTTCGTAGAAGTGTAGTAATATTACAGGAAAATATAATTTTTTAATATAGCCAATAAATAAAAATATAGAAAAAATAAATTTATAAATAAATATAATATTTTTATTATTTCAAACCACGCTTATAAGGCAAGGCTACCAACACGTTTACACTATATATAACGAAGTAATACTTCAAGTCAATTTAAAAAATAAATGTTCTTATATGTATTTATATTTTCAAAAAAGCTTACATACCATAAATATTGTTAGTGGATGCTACAGTTGGTTGTATTTCCATTATATTTTAATGTACAAATTATGAAAATCCATTATCTCACGTGCATAGTGCAAAATAATGATTTAACCAACTTTTTATTTTGCAGAGCAATGTATACACCGAATTCCATGATTCTAGCATAGGTCATTTGGTTGGTACCATTTTTATCCCCCTTTACGTATTTTACCCCCAAAAAGTACGAATTTCGAAAAATCCCTTTATTTTTGCTAGCGTGCTTTCAACAGACGGAAGGATGGACGGACATGGCCAGATCGTCTTAGAATTTTATGACGACCAAGAATATATATACTTTATAGGGTCTCAGGTCGATATTTCAAGGTGTTACAAACGGAATGACAAAGTTAGTATACCCCCATCCTGGAGGTGGAGGGTATAAAAACTTTAGATTTCGTTAAGAATGTTAACATAACGTTTTTGCTTTCCGGTCATACAATGATGCTAGTTGATTCTAAACACTATACAATAAAATCATTTTGTAAAGGAAGAATAATTTGGGCCCCTTCAGAGTGGCCGACCATAATTACAAATTCCCGCACGATAGCAAAATGTTATGAAAGTATTTTACTAATTAATTTAGATTTTAAGGACTGGAATTCATTTTCTACAACATTTCTATCGCCAAACATTAAAATAAAATTTAATTGTTTGAGATCGGCACATTTTGAAAAACTGAGATTTTGCGCACAATTTAAAGATGGATATTTTGCAGATGGTAGGGTGGATGAAATGTATATTAATTTAATTATTCGTACAAAGAAAATTTCAATATCGAAATTATCTAAAAGCTTTTACATGAAATTTAACTATTCATCATAGGAATTCAAATGAGTCTAAAATAGTTTGTTATTAACGATTTGAATTTCTTTACTTTTCATTTTCCCTTTATAATAGTAGTGTTGTCTATTTTATTATGTTGTTTTAATAAATTTTTTATAAAAAAAGGTGTGTTTTTACTAAAATTTCGATGTTTAATGGAAACATATTATATCGTAAGCGCCATAGTTTTTCCAGTATTTGTAGCCACAAGTACAATATTTGTATCGCAAGCGCCAAAAGTACCGTATGATGTAAACAAATGATCAATTTTTAATAATAATTCGTTGGGTACGGCGGAATTATAACATTTTACATTAAAACATATTTCATTTTATGCAAATATTTCAAAATAAACAATAAAACCCTTCTCCTGTAAAATATGTGTTTTGGCGCTTGCGATCATTCCGCGCTAAGGGCTCGATATATTCTGTGTCGTGTTAAAATTCTAAGACGATCTAGCCATGCCCGTCTAGCTGTCTGTCCCTAAACGTGTCTTGTGATTGCAGATAGCTAGGGATTGATCACTAAGGTGAAATCAGCCCTGAGGAAAAAAATTGTCCCTAACATGGACTGCAAATACCCCTAATATTTATATTATTTAAGCAAATTTTTTAAACACCGAAAAGCACAAAAAAGATTTAGCGGGTGAAATTGGACAAAAGGGGATAAAAATGGTACCAATGATACGACAACAGCTAGAAACATAAAATTCGGTGTGTACATTCATAAAATTACGTAGACACATAAAATAGAGTGATATTTCGAAATTCGGCATACAATTGGGATATAAATGGTACCAACCAAATCGCTGAAACTGAAATCGTGAAATTCGCTGTATGCATTTATCTGGCTGTATAGACGCGAAACACAAAAGATTTTTCGAAATTTGTACTTTTAGGCAGAAAAAAGAGCAAAATGGGATAAATAAGGTACCCACCAAACGGTGGGTACCTTATTTAGTGCAATTCGGTGTGTCAATGTACACACACACTCTGACTGTGTAGATGCGAAAAATAAAGATGTATTTCGATATTTGTACCTTTAGCATTAAACGGGATAAAATTTGTACCAAGCAAACAGCTGTAATTTGTACCAAGCAAACAGCTTTAATCATGAAATTCAATGTTTACACTCGTCTCTCTTCAAGGACACGCAAATTTTGATTATTTCTAAAAATTCGTTCTTTTAGAATTAAAATGAAAAAATAATAAAACTGGTACCAAGCAAACGGATGTACCTAGAATCATGAAATTAGATGTGTACTTTCCAATGTGGACCCGAAGCATAACGAATCTTTGAAATTTGTACTTTTTATTGACTTTGTCTGTAGGCTGAATCAAGATATTGCAAATGGGGCAAAATGTTTCTCCCTAATGATGCCTGACAATACAGTTTTTTTGAAGGTTGCTGCATCATGTTCACTTTTTGATTACAATTGCAGTATTATATTTATATATAGCAGTGGACTATTATTATTATAATAATGAAGCAAGGCAATTTTTTTAAAACGCTGCTCATAAGTATGTCTTATAGTTTGAAATAGAAAACAAATATAGTAATGTGCATAGAAAATATAACAATTTTCCTAATATGGTTCTGCACTTCTATGTAAAGTCGACAGCCATTAATCTACCGGTAATACTATGGAATGCACTGCGTGGTGGTGGTTATTGCGCCTCTTTCCCAAAAAGTGAAAATTTTGAAAAATTACTTATAGGTAACATATGTTCTCGCTTCTCTCCTAAAATAATGTACTTTATTTGGTACCACATTTATCCATTTTCGTCATGCATCCTTCTTAAAAGTACCAATTTTGAAATATCCATTTATGCTCCGCCTTTACGTAATTACATGGCTGTACTCCATTTTTATTCCTGTTTATCCCGGGCACTTTTTAAAGCTACAAATTTCGAAAAATCCAATTTTACTTCACTTCTACGTGGCCAGAGGAATTTTAGTTGGTACCGTTTTTATCCTGTTTTGTCCCGCGCACCCCTAACAGTTCAAATTTCGAAAAATCCAATTTTACTACGCTTCTAAAGGGTGTTTTTTTGAAAGCTATAGGAAAGGTTTTAAAAAAACACATAAAATTCAAAAAAAATTCATGAAATCTTTATTTGAATCGATAGTACGGTCCATATAATTTAATGTTTGAAGATTTTTTCATGCAAATGTAGACCTTGACCGCACCTCAAATGGTCCATCCGCTTAGTCCAATTTTGGCATTTCCACGTTTTTGAGTAACGGAGGCCCAATTGCTGCGAACGGCGACGAATCGATAATTGATGGCCATCATTAACACTGGCCGATACAGCTGCGATATTTTCTTCAGTTCGCACTCTACGTAAGCGTGTTGGTGGTTTAATGTCCAACAATGTAAATTTGGTGCGAAATTTAGTCACAATAGCCCGAATAGCCGTTTCAGTGGAAGCGCGCGATGAACTTTCTTAACAGAGCACGCATTTTGATAATAAAATTCAATAATCTGCAAGCGTTGTTCGTTTGTAAGACGATTCATGGTTAAATTATAGACCAAACTGAAGATGTTTGACAATGAAACAAAACACGAAACGTGCGTCAGCTGTTTAAACCAGCGTTGCCAAAAAGATAATAGCTAAAAATCACCCTTTACATGGTCAGAGGAATTGACATATCAAATTTAACGACTATAGCTGCAATACTAAATTTGGTACCATTTGTATCCATTTTTGTACCATTCGCCCATTATAAGAACAGATTAAAAAAATCCATTTTGATTACGCTTCTACGTTATCAGAGGAATTTACAAAACAAATTTCACGATTCTAGCTTAATACTTTAGTCGGTACGATGTTTATCCCATTTTGTCCCGCGCACCCCTTAAAGGTGAAAATTTCGAAAAACCCAATTTTACTGCACTTGTACGTTGTCAGGGGTATTTACATACCAAATTTCACGATTATAGCTGCAAAACTATTGTTGGACCCTTTTCATCTCTTTTTGTCCCGCTCACCTCTTATAAATACAAATATCGAAAAATCCATTTAGATTCAGAGGAGTTTACGCGAAAATATCACGACTATAGCTGCAATACTTAAATTGGTACAATTTTTATCCATTTTGGTGCCGCGCTTCCCTCAAAAGTACAAATTTTGAAAAATCTATTTAGATTCCGCTTCTACGTTGTCAGAGGAAATTACACACTAAATTTCACGACTATAACTGCAATACTAAAATTGGTACGATTTTGATCCCTTTTTGTCCCGCACACCCCTTAATGTAGAAATTTCGAAAAATCCTATTTTACTGCGCTTCTACATAATCGGTGGAATGTACACATCAAATTTCACGACTATAGCTGCAATCCTTAAATTGGTACTATTTTTATCCCTTTTTGTCCCGCTCTCCTCGTACAAGTACAAATTTCGAAAAATACACTTATGTTGCAAGTCTACGTTGTCAAAGAAATGTAAATACAGATTAGCACGATTTTTTTCTTGTTTTACCCCGTTTTGTCTCTTTCCTACCTTAAAAGAAAAAAATCGAAAATCCCTGTTTGTAGCTTGTCAGTGCAAGCAGTGTTTCTAGCTTCTGCCGTTTAGTCAGGGCGAAGGTTCGATGTTCAGTCAGTCAGTCAGTCAGTGCCGCAACTCTTCTATATATATAGATTGTTGACTACCGATTTAACTGAAGCTAAGCAATAAACATCTGTCGTCCGTGTAAAGAAAAATGGCATCCTTTAAATCTTGTTTTTTTTTTATATATATTTTAAACAATTTTTAAATCCTTTTTAATATCTCCTATTTTAACAACTATAAAACGAGTAATAAAAAACCCGAGCACATTGGAAAAAACGACGGGAGATGAAAAAGCGTACAAGAATCCATAGTAATATTGTTAAAAGCGTCTAGAAAATGCATAAAAATAATGCTCGTTATATACACTTGGGGTACGGCAATTACACTTAAAAGCCTTCAGTTAACTACCAACCAAATGAAAAAAGAAATATCCCGACCGAAACATGCAGCAACATACGCACGCCAGTACCCTTACTAGTCTGGCCATACTACGAGTACATATAACAACTGGCGGCATCAGCAACAACTCAATGCCACCAACACTAGCCGTGGCAGTAGCAGCAGCAGTGCTTGTTGTCGCACCAGCACCACGAGCACCACCAGCCGTAGCAACATTTGTGGCCATTAACCAGCGGGATAACTTTTCCCCCATTATTTCTGGGTGCTGGCTGTTTTTATATCCTGTAAACTTCATATGTGCCTCAATTTAGTTGCAGTTGGTTTTTTTCTCCTTTTGCTCGTGCGAATTTTTTAAGAATTAAATTATATAGAGGAAAATAAAAATAGAGTTGTTTGTTGTTGAGTTTATGCTGAACAAGAAGAAAAATGTTGCTCACACAACACTTATGGTAAACTTAGAGAGTGGAGTGGAAGAGGAAATCATTTTCGTTTTGGAAATGGGGTTTATAAGGCGTGCAACATTTGTAATCCATTAACTTGAATGGACTTTAGTTTGGTGTTCAAAAAGGAAACCAGTAAAGAAAGGCAAAACAAATTGGACAGGACCAACCATATGTTACCCCGCCAACTACACCCTGTACATGGCATTGTCGGCGAAAAATGATGGTGGAAGTTCAAAAACCTGAACATCAACTCAAATGAGCTGAAGTAGTGAGCATGAAGAGAATTGTGAAAGAGTAGAGTAAGCTCTGTCCAGAAACGACTAGGATACGTTTAGAGATTCCATGTTCGGTTGTCTCCTGAAAGCCCGATCGACATGGTCAGTTCTATAGTGTTGCCACGGATTATCTTGATGAAGTGTTAAATAATCTAATACAATCTACTATGTTGGATTGTTCATTTGAATGGATGACATATTTTTTCGCAAAAGGCCCGTTACATCCGGTCTTGAAAATTTCGCTTTCTGATTAGAGCTCCTTTACTAATGCCCAGTATGAAGTTGAGAAGACATCTTTCATAACGTCTACCGTTGGATGGAGTGTACATTAATTTTGTCATTCCGTTTGCAACACTTTCACTTCGTTTCAGACCCCATATATATATACTTTATTAGAATGGGCCAAGAAAATAAATTGCTGCTGTCACCCCCCATAAATAAAGATTGGATTATGATGATCTGCAATTTTTATACCCTACACCACTTCGTGGGCTAGGGTATTATAAGTTAGTTTCGCCCCAAATGTTTGTAACACCAAGAAATAATCGAGCTAGACCCACCTTTAAGTATACCGATCGGCTTAGAATCACCAGCTGAGTCGATTTAACGATGTCTGTCTGTCCGTCCGTCCGTCCGTCTGTCCGTCTGCTGTCCATCTAAGCTTGTTCCCGATTTGACTTTTTCCGCCCTATAAAGCACATATAGTACCCGATTTTCTTTAAATTTGGCACAACATCTTATAATCTAACTAGAAACACCTACGCAAAAATTGGGTAAGATCGGTTCAGATTTAGATATATCCCCCATACAAATGTCGCTCCCTATTTCACTTTTTCCGCTTTAGAAACCACATATTGTGCCCGATTTTCTTTAAAATTGGCACAGCATCTTATAATCCAACTAGAAACACCTGTGCAAAAATTGGGTAAGATCGGTTCAGATTTAGATATAGACCCCATACAAATGTCGCTCCCGATTTGACGTTTTCCGCTCTAGAAACGACATATTGTACCCGATTTTCATTAAATTTGGCAGAACATCTTATAATCCAACTAGATACACGTATGCAAAAATTGGGTAAGATCGGTTCAGATTTAGATATAGCCCCCATACAAATGTCGCTCCCGATTTGACATTTTCCGCTCGAGAAACGACATATTGTACCCGATTTTCTTTCAATTTGGCAGAACATCTTATAATCCAACTAGAAATACGTATGCAAAAATTGGGTAAGATCGGTTCAGATTTAGATATAGCCCCCATACAAATGCCGCACCCGATTTGACATTTTCAGCTCTAGAAACCACATATTGTACCCGATTTTCTTTAAATTTTGCAGAACATCTTATAATCCAACTAGATACACGCATGCAAAAATTGGGTAAGATCGGTTCAGATTTAGATATAGCCCCCATACAAATGTCGCTCCCGATTTGACATTCTCCACTCTAGAAAAGACAGATTGTACCCGATTTTCTTTCAATTTTGCAGAACATTTTATAATCCAACTAGAAACACGTATACGAAAATTGGGTAAGATCGGTTCAGATTTAGATATAGCCCCCATACAAATGTCGCTCCCGATTTGACATTTTCCGCTCTAGAAAAGACAGCTTGTACCCGATTTTCTTTAAATTTTGCAGAACATCTTATAATCGAACTAGAAACACGTATACGAAAATTGGGTAAGATCGGTTCAGATTTAGATATAGCCCCCATACAAATGTCGCTCCCAATTGAAATTTTCCGCTGTAAAAACGACATATTGTACCCGATTTTCTTTAAATTTTGCAGAACATCTTATAATCGAACTAGAAACACGTATACGAAAATTGGGTAAGATCGGTTCAGATTTAGATATAGCCCCCATACAAATGTCGCTCCCGATTTGACATTTTCCGCTCTAGAAACGACATATTGTACCCGATTTTCTTTAAATTTGGCAGAACATCTTATAATCCAACTAGAAACACGTATGCAAAAATTGGGTAAGATCGGTTCAGATTTAGATTTAGCCCCCATACAAATGTCGCTCCCGATTTCACTTTTTCCGCTCTAAAATCCACACATTGTACCCGTTTTTCTTTAAAATTGGCACAACTTCTTATAATCGAACTAGAAACATCTATCGGACAGGTTACGTGCCTCCAGAAGCATTTATATATCTCGATCACAGAGAATTTATTCAAAATCGTTTAGGTATTCCAATTTTTTACCATTTATATAGAAGAGCGAACATAAAAGCTGTCGACAGAGAATTGGTAACGAACAATGATATGAGATTCGATATTAGCATATCAAACAAAGATATTCTAATAAGGAAAACAATAGATAAAAATAAATATTGGTGGATTAAAAGCTAAACCAAATTTTCTTTTTTACTTACCCTAACTTATATTTTTTATATTTTTTTTAAAGACTAATTATGAATAATATTAAAACTTGAATAAACAATACGTAAGTCACAATATTAAATTTACTTGAGTTCCCGATTATAGGGCTATGTATTATTTGTATGTAATTATTATAATCTTTTTTCGTTTATTTATAGTAACAACATCATTCATTGTATATATTAATAAAACAAAATAAACATACAAAAAAAACTAGAAAGATCTATGGTGAAAGTGGGCAAGATAGGTTCAGATTTAGATATAGCCCTCATACAAATGTTGCTCCCGATTTCACTTTTTTACCGAATTGAATTGCAATGAGAATTGTTTGGGTGATGTCCATATGTCCATACTTTGAAATGACTTTGGTATACTACTGTATAATTTGTATTTGTCTGTCGGACAATTAGATCAATTACCATATTATTTACCATACTCGTTAAATTTGACTGAAGATGAATTTATAGCATATAAATTATATGAATATAATTTATATAATTTGTATGAACTACATAAAATTGCTCCCATGAAATACCTGGGTTTAGTAATCAAAGCGAGGTACATACGCAGGGAGTGGAGTAGGGTATTATATAGTCGGCCCCGCCCGACTTTAGCCTTTCCTTACTTGTTATACCCTACACCACTTCGTGGTCTAGGGTATTATAAGTTAGTTTCGCGCCAAATGTTTGTAACACCAAGAAATAATCGAGCTAGACCCACCTTTAAGTATACCGATCGGCTTAGAATCACCAGCTGAGTCGATTTAACGATGTCTGTCTGTCCGTCCGTCTGTCCGTCTGCTGTCCATCTAAGCTTGTTCGCACTCTACAGGTCGTAATTGTTGTCCGATTGTCATGAAACTTGGCAGAATTTATTTTTTCTAGACACGGACCATCGGTATTGAATTTGGAGGAAATCGGTTCAGATTTAGATATAGCCCCCATACAAATGTCGCTCCCGATTTGACATTTTCCGCTCTATAAACGACATATTGTACCCGATTTTCTTTAAATTTGGAAGAACATCTTATAATCCAACTAGAAACACGTATGCAAAAATTGGATAAGATCGGTTCAGATTCAGATATAGCCCCCATACAAATGTCGCTCCCGATTTGACATTTTCCGCTCTAGAAACGTCATATTGTACCCGATTTTCTTTAAATTTTGCAGAACATCTTATAATCGAACTAGAAATACGTATACGAAAATTGGGTAAGATCGGTTCAGATTTAGATATAGCCCCCATATTGACATTTCGCTCCCGATTTGACATTTTCCGCTCTATAAACGACATATTGTACCCGATTTTCTTTAAATTTGGCAGAACATCTTATAATCCAACTAGAAACACGTATGCAAAAATTGGATAAGATCGGTTCAGATTCAGATATAGCCCCCATACAAATGTCGCTCCCGATTTGACATTTTCCGCTCTAGAAACGTCATATTGTACCCGATTTTCTTTAAATTTTGCACAACATCTTATAATCGAACTAGAAACACGTATGCAAAAATTGGGTAAGATCGGTTCAGATTTAGATATAGCCCCCATACAAATGTCGCTCCCGATTTGACATTCTCCACTCTAGAAAAGACAGATTGTACCCGATTTTCTTTCAATTTTGCAGAACATCTTATAATCCAACTAGAAACACGTATACGAAAATTGGGTAAGATCGGTTCAGATTTAGATATAGCCCCCATACAAATGTCGCTCCCGATTTGACATTTTCCGCTCTAGAAAAGACAGCTTGTACCCGATTTTCTTTAAATTTTGCAGAACATCTTATAATCGAACTAGAAACACGTATACGAAAATTGGGTAAGATCGGTTCAGATTTAGATATAGCCCCCATACAAATGTCGCTCCCGATTTGAAATTTTCCGCTGTAAAAACGACATATTGTACCCGATTTTCTTTAAATTTTGCAGAACATCTTATAATCGAACTAGAAACACGTATACGAAAATTGGGTAAGATCGGTTCAGATTTAGATATAGCCCCCATACAAATGTCGCTCCCGATTTGACATTTTCCGCTCTAGAAACCACATATTGTACCCGATTTTCTTTAAAATTGGCAAAACATTTTATAATCGAGCTAGAAGCACCTATGCTGAAAGTGGGTATGATTGGTTCAGATTTAGATATAGCCTCCATACAAATGTCGCTCCCGATTTGACTTTTTCCGCTCTAAAATGCACATATTGTACCCGTTTTTCTTTAAAATTGGCACAACATCTTATAATCCAACTAAAAAACAAATGGTGAAAGTGAGTAAGATCGCTTCAGATTTAGATATAGCCCCAATGTTGCTCCCGAATGTTTAACCGATTTTGGCCAAATTTTACATATTATATTTCACCAATCCTCGATCGATCCTGGTTTCAATATACCCCCATACAAATGTCCTTTCCGATTTAACATTTTTTGTCAAACACATACATTTACAGGATGCAAAAATCCTTCCCGATTTCAATTTTTTGGATCAATTACCTTAATATTTACCATATTCGTTAAATTTGACTAAAGATGCATATAAATTATATTCATATAATTTATATAATTTGTATGAACTACATAAAATTGCTCCCATGAAATACCTGGGTTTAGTAATCAAAGCAAGGTACATACGCAGGGAGTGGTATAGGGTATTATATAGTCGGCCCCGCCCGACTTTAGCCTTTCCTTACTTGTTTTTCACTAATAAAATGCATGCATTTCCATGTAATTTTTTTGCGTTGCATTTATGGGGGTATACTAACTTTGTCATTCCGTTTGTAACACCTTGAAATATTGACTGAGACCATATAAAGTGTATATATTCTTGATCATCATAAAATTCTAAGACGATCTAGTCATGCCGTCCGTCTGTTGAAAGCACGCTAGCATCTTTACGAAAGGAGCAAGGATGTCCAAATTTTCCACAAATACGTCTTATAGTCGTAGATCGGTTTGGATTGAAACTAGGCGAAATCGGCCTAAATGGAAAAATTTTTCCTTTTCAGGAACTAAAAATGCTCATAATAACGCCTGATATTTTAGAGCATTTAAGCATATTTTTATTTTTAGTGGGTAAAAAGAGATAAAAATGGTACATATCAAACGACAAGAGCTAGAACCACGAAATTCGGCGTTACATTCCTCTAAATGAGTGGATACATAATTTAAAATTATTTTTTCCACATTCGTACTTTTAAGGGGTAAAATGGGAATAAGGGTATAAAAATGGTACCAACCAAATTTGCACAGCTATAAGCATGGAATTTGCTGTAGACATTCCTCTGACTGCATAGACACGTAAAATAAAAAGATTTTTCCAAATTCGTACTTTTTACTTTTACGACAAAAAATTGTTGAATCATGAAGATAGGTTATCTTGCACGTGAGATAATGGATTTTCAAAATTTGTACTTTTGGAATTAAAATATGATGGAAACGCAACAATATTTACTGAATATAAACTTTATTGAAGTTGATTGTCTTATGTTTACTTTTTGAATTGACTTGAAGTATTATTTCGATGTATATAGTATAAATGTATTGGTAGCATTGCCTTATAAGCGTGGTTTTAAATAATAAAAAATATTATATTTATTTATAAAATTATTTTATCTATATTTTTATTTGTTTTGGTTTGACTATATTAAAATGACATTTTCTTGTAATGCTACTGCACTTCTCCGAAAATCGACAGTTTCTGTGGAATGCAATCCATGGTGGATGGTATATAAAGTTCGGCCTTGGCGAACTTAACCCCGTTTTTACTTGTTTTTAATTAATAGACCGTTGAAGCACTAAAATAAATAAAAAAATATAATACCCTACACCACTCCCTGCGTATGTACCTCGATTTGATTACTAAACCCAGTTATTTCATGTGAGCAATTTTATGTACTTCATATAAATTATACAGTTGCTATAAATTCATCTTTAGTCATTTTTAACGAATAAGGTTAATAATATGGTAATTGATCCAATTATCCGACAGACAAATATAAATTATACAGTAGTAATAGGATGAATCGGACCGACATTTCAAAAGGGGGCCTATAGCAACATTTTCTACATAGGTATTTTTAGTTAGATTATAAAATGTTGTGCCAAATTTAAAGAAAATCGGATGCAAGATGTGGTTTCTAGAGCGGAAAAAGTTAATTCGGGAGCGACATTTGTATGGGGGCTATATCTAAATCTGTACCGATCTCACCCACTTTCAGGATAGGTGTTTCTACTTCGATTATAAAATGTTGTGCCAAATTTAAAGAAAATCGGGTACAATATGTGGTTTCTAAATCGGAAAAAGTGAAATCGGGAGCGACATTTCTATGGGGGCTATATCTAAACCTGAACCGATCTTACCCACTTTCAGCATAGGTGTTTCTAGTTGGATTATAAGATGTTGTGCCAATTTTAAAGAAAATCGGTTGCAATATGTGGTTTCTAGAGCGGAAAAATTAAAATCGGGAGCGACATTTGTATGGGGGCTATATCTAAATCTGAACCGATCTTACCCAATTTCTGCATAGGTGTTTTAAGTTGGATTATAAGATGTTGTGCCAAATTTAAAGAAAATCGGATGCAAGATGTGGTTTCTAGAGCGGAAAATGTCAAATCGGGAGTGGCATTTGTATGGGGACTATATCTAAATCTGAACCGATCTTACCCAATTTTTGCATAGGTGTTTCTACTTGGATTATAAGATGTTGTACCAAATTTAAAGAAAATCGGGTACAATATGTGGATTCTGAAGCGGAAAATATCAAATCGGGAGCGACATTTGTATGGTGGCTATATCTAAATCTGAACCGATCTTATCCAAGTTTTGCGTACGTGTTTCTAGTTGAATTATAAGATGTTGTGCAAAATTTACAGAAAATCGGGTAAAATATGTCGTTTCTAGAGCGGAAAATGTCAAATCGGGAGCGACATTTGTATGGGGGCTATATCTAAATCTGAACCGATCTTACCCAATTTTTGCACAGGTGTTTCTAGTTGGATTATAAGATGCTGTGCCAATTTTAAAGAAAATCGAGTACTATATGTGCTTTATAGGGCGGAAAAAGTCAAATCGGGAGCGACATTTGTATGGGGGCTATATCTAAATCTGAACCGATCTTACCCAATTTTTGCATACGTGTTTCTAGTTGAATTATAAGATGTTGTGCAAAATGTACAGAAAATCGGGTAATATATGTCGTTTCTAAAGCGGAAAAAGTGAAATGGGGAGCGACATTTGTATGGGGGCTATATCTAAATCTGAACCGATCTTACCCAATTTTTGCATAGGTGTTTCTAGTTGGATTGTAAGATGTTGTGCCAAATTTAAAGAAAATCGGGTACTATATGTGCTTTATAGGGCGGAAAAAGTCAAATCGGGAGCGACATTTGTATGGGGGCTATATCTAAATCTGAACCGATTTCCTCCAAATTCAATACCGATGGTCATTGGCCACAAAAAATAACTTCTGCCAAGTTTCATGACAATCGGACAACAATTGCGACCTGTAGAGTGCGAACAAGCTTAGATGGACAGCAGACGGACAGACGGACAGACGGACAGACGGACAGACGGACGGACAGACAGACATCGTTAAATCGACTCAGCTGGTGATTCTAAGCCGATCGGTATACTTAAAGGTGGATCTAGCTCGATTATTTCTTGGTGTTACAAACATTTGGGGCGAAACTAACTTATAATACCCTAGCCCACGAAGTGGTGTAGGGTATAATAAATTTTTATTCTTATCTTAGTATAACTTTGGTTGTCTTATTGGACGTTTAGATTGATTTTTTGAAAGTGACAGCAAAAAACTCATATTTCTTGGAAACATTTTGTAAATGGTGTTATGAAAAATAAATGAAAGGAATCAATACCGTTCGAATGATGCCTAAATGATGAGTATCGGAAAAATGACGTCACTGACTACATTTTTGTAAAATATTTTAATGCAGGAGATGGTTTCAGAGCCAAGATTTTCAAACTCTTTTTACAAAAAAGGGCGTTGCGACGGAAATATCCTTTCTATGTTCATCATTTTGGCACCATTCGATAGGTGTTGACTGCAGCTGTTTATTTTTTAAATACTACCCCCAATAACAACAAAGTTTCAGTCGTCAGTATGAAAAAACACAAAAAATTACTATAAAAGTCCAATAAGTCGACCAGTAGGTTGATCTAACTCAAGAATTAAAATTTATGGTGCTTTCAGGTGTCTATTAATTCAGAAAAAAAATTTGACAAAAATGCAACACAAAGAAAATTACATGGGAAAAACATGATTTTCAGGAGCGTTTAGCTCACAGATGGATATATCTAGGAACGAAATATCTTGCAAATCATCATTAAACAATCCAAACTTTATTTTCGTTGGGTTGTTGGAAATTGTTTTTTCATTTGTATGGACGGAAACCCTGCCTAGTCAGTTGAAAGTACGCTTGCTAGCGAACGAAATGAGCTAGACGGTTCAAAATTTCCGCATATGTGTCTAATGGGAACAAAGTGAAATTATTTTCCCTATGAAGGACTGAAAATATAAATTTATAATATTTTTTTTTTTTCAATTTTCGTCTATATTTTATAGAAGCGAGAACCAAAATGTTATTTTTACAAAACTCATACGGTTTCAATCAAACGACACACTGTGGGGCCTCTGCCAGGAATCAGTGGCAAAAGTCAAATATTTGGTAAAAGCTTTTGGTAAA
Source organism: Polietes domitor (assembly GCA_947397865.1). Lineage (NCBI taxonomy): Eukaryota > Metazoa > Arthropoda > Insecta > Diptera > Muscidae > Polietes > Polietes domitor. The sequence continues at coordinate 141,902,099 of OX377621.1, read as the reverse complement.
ACTGATAATACCAATTGATAGAGAACTTATTACCGATCAAAAATCCGAGAACCTATTCAAAATCGGACAACAATTTTGGATTATAGAGCCGCTCAAAGTTGATTCATTTCTTCAGAACTCAAGAATAAAACAAAAAGTGTAAAAATTGTAAGATTCATAATTGAGTTACAGACAAACTATCTACCCAATTTTTACGTCTTCGGTCTCGTTTGAAAGGTACGTTAGATGAAATGAAATAAAACAAAATTTGGTGGCTTCCAATGCTTAGTTACCCAAAAATCTCAGTAGGAAAAATGGGCGGAATTGGAAAAGGGGGCGTGGTACCTCTCATACAAAATTAAAATCTATTATCAAATATATTAATTTCTATGACACTGAGAGTTCTGCAATTTTATGTGAATCCAGTAGTTAACTATAGCTTTATTACTAAAATTGTGAATATATGTTATGTTAGATCAAAAATAAATGAAAAATTATTAGTTTGGTAACAAAAAAGAAAATGTAAAATAACACGAAATATAATGTTTTTGAAAAGAAAAAATCCATATTCAACGTCTGAATCTAAAGATCCAAGTAAGTATAGGCTGAAATTCGTGGTCTTATTTTAAAGCCTTTATTTTACTTTTGTAATTATGTTCCATATTTCAGAAGTTATGATTTTTGCAACGAAAAAAGTCAAAAGGCCCCACTGTGCGACATAAGCTAGACATGAAATTCTAAAACATGATTACTTAAATAAATTGTGGTTTCGAAAATCATACTTTTAAGGGTGAAAAGGAAAACAAATGGTACCAACTTAACGGCTGCAGTTAGAATAAAGAAACTTGGTACAATTGTTGCTGTGACTGGATATACGCGAAAATTAAAGAGAAATTCGATATTCGTTCATTTAGGCTCATACATCATTTAGGGGATACAATTGTTACCCATCAAATGGTTGCTGGTAGAATCATACAATTCGTCGCACATTCCTGAGAATGTTTTGATGTTCGATATCAAGGATTTTTAGAAATTTAAATAATTTTTTAAATAAATTTAATAAAAACGGCCGAACTTAAAGCATTTTGACTTGATATATTCTGCAACCACAATATAAACTACTACAGTTGAGACCGATTCTGTAATGGGGCCACTTAAAATAGATTCAAGCCTTGCCAAATCGTGCCCCCTATAAGAGGGGACGACGGACATGCTACTTAACAACTATATTGTCGACGAGTGTAAATAAATCGCAAAGAAAAAGGACAGCCCGCTTGGTACCATTTTTATCCCTTTTTGTCCCGCTTACCTTATAAAAAAAATTTTCGAAAATCCATTTATGTTGCAAGTCTACGTTGTCAAAGAAATGTAGATTTTCACGAATATAGCTGCAATACTTAAATTGGTACCATTTTTATCGCTTTTTGTCTATTTCCTCCCTTAAAAGTACAAATTGCGAAAAATCCCTATTTGTAGCTCGTCTGCAAGGTCATTGCAAGGAACACACCGAATTTCATGTTTCTAGCTACTGGCGTTTAGTCAGGACGAAGGTTCGATGTTTATCCATTTTTGTCCAATTTTAAAATCGCCAGAAGATCACTGTGCAAAATATCTTTGCAATCGGTTCATAACTGTACTTTTGGCAACAATTTCAAACGTTGACATGGCCGAGGTGACCAACCCTGTTGACAACTGGGATCGAATATATTGCAAATCATCGTCTCTGCTCTGCATGTGAAATTTTGTCTGTTTTCGTTTAAAAGTTAAAAAAATAATGATACAAAGTAGGCGGTTTGAAACAGCTTTATGGCCTCATCTCGGCCACAGTTTTGGAACTGGGTATTCAAATCATAAATTAATTTATTCTAAAGTGCTCAAAAGTACCCTACTCTGCTATGCGATATACACCAAACCTTAATTAGACATCGCTTGCCTCACTATTTTCGTATCCTCTCTAATATTTTCACACCTTAATTGCCATAAATCTAACAAGGCAATATCTTTGAATCACAAAGCTTCTCTATTCAATGAAAAATAATACGCTTTATGTAGTCTCTGTGTGGCAAAGCTCAATTAGTCTGGCTTCTATGCTTCAAAGGTCTGTGTTGTGAATGAAGAAATAGGCCATCCCCATTCCGCATCCTTTGGAGGTCCTTGAGTTATGAGATTATCTCTGGGTACTTAATTTGAAGTTGCTCCTGTTGGCAAACCAAAAGAAGAAAAAAAGAGCATTAAAACACTGTCACACAGCCATTTGTATAGCTAATGGTGGTAATCTTTGACGCACGTCGAGAGAGCAAAAAGGACATTTATTCATTCATTAGTCAAGTCATTATGGTTTTTAATTAGCAGCACTGCAGCGACAAACTTAACACATTTGAGAGGACATTAACATAAACCTAATGTTCTTGTTGTCTTTGTGGCACTTCACTGGTAGAGTAACATGACAACGCAACAACAACGACGCAAAAACAGTGAAACACCGCCAGGATAACAACAACCACCATTAACACGTAGAAACCACCTAAAATGTATGAACTAAATGACGGCGCGCAGCTCTGCCACAGCGGTGCTAGTTGCACCGTGGGCCACATTAGGGCAAGTATGTTAAAATTAGCATAAAATAGTATTAGCAGAAATCAATAGAAAATAATTATTATGATCCATTTACTGAACATGTGTGCATCCGCCACGCCTCTTAATAATGTTTGAACGTTACGATAGCAGCGTGACTTTATGTGGGTTTAACATGTGTGCAAAAACAACAATTACTTTTTTATACCCTCCACCACGCTATAAGTACATATATTGTTGATCGTCATAAAATTCTAAGACGATCTAGCCATGCCAGTCTGTCTGTTGAAAGCACGCTAGAATATAAACAAAAGGAGTTAGGACGTCCAAATTTTCCATGATAACGTCTTATAGTTGTAGATCGATTGGGGTTGGAAAGTGGCGAAAAATTGTCTCTCACAAGGACTGAAAATACCCCAGATATTTAGAGTAAATACTCTCATGTTTTTTGAATATGTCAGCTTATGTTTGTCTGATATTTGATATGTGCATTAGAGCGTACCAGGTTACAAGTAAAAAAAAAAAGTTCGCCGTACACCTTCGAATATGAAGTATTATTGAAAGGTAGTTTCAAAAAAATTTTTTTTATTTTTTTATGCCGAACGTAGGGGTCGCGCTTTTACATTTTTCTATATAACTTCTGCATTTATAAACGGATTTTAAAGTGTGATACATCGATGTTTATAGAAAAATGTAAAAGCGCGACCCCTACGTTCGGCATAAAAAAATAAAATTTTTTTTTTTGAAACTACCTTTCAATAATACTTCATATTCGAAGGTGTACGGCGAACTTTTTTTTTGAGGTACGCCCTAATGTGCATATCCCTTACAGCAAAAAAGTGATTCATATTTTTAGGGAGGGAATTGGAAAAAAAGGGAAAAAATGGTACATTTTAACCGACAACGGCTATAAGCACGAATGCGGTATGTACATTCCCCTAATTAAGTGGATACCTAATATAAAAATATTTTTACCAAATTTGTACTTTTAAGCGGTAAAATGGGATAAGCAATAGTAACGACCAAACGACTGCACATAGAATAACCAAATTCGGCGTATACATTTATCTAAAAAATAAAACAAAAAAATAAATGGAAAAGTAAAATAAAGGGATTTTTTGCAATTTGTACTTTTTGGGGGCTAAAATAGAAAAAAAAGGGATAAAAATTGCACCACCCAAGTGACCGCTTCTAGAGTCATGAAAATCGGAGAAATGTATACATTCCTCTGACTGACAAAAATAAAAATGGTTTTCCAAATTCGTACTTTGTAAACATAGAGATAAAAATTGTACCAACTATACCACTACAGCTAGAATGATGAACATTTGTGCGTAAATCCCTCATTGCGTGGATCGTAAAATAAAGAAATTTTCGAAAGTCGTACTTTTAAGGGGGTCAAATAGGAAAAAGGGGATAAAAATGGTACTAATTATACGACTACAGATAGAATAATGAAATTTTTTGCGTAAGTCCCTCTAACTGCGTAGATCGTAAAATAAAGAGATTTTCGTAAATCGTACTTTTAAGGAGGTAAAATCGGAAAAAGGGGATAAAAATTGTACCAACCAAATGGCCGCAGCAAGAATCATGAAATTCGGTGTGTACACTAGAGCGTACCAGGTTACAAGTAAAAAAAAAAAAGTTCGCCGTACACCTTCGAATATGAAGTATTATTGAAAGGTAGTTTCAAAAAAAATTTTTTTATTTTTTTATGCCGAACGTAGGGGTCGCGCTTTTACATTTTTCTATATAACTTCTGCATTTATAAACGGATTTTAAAGTGTGATACATCGATGTTTTTGTCCGATTTTTTTGTCTTTGAAGTCATTGAGCTCAAACATGATTCATGATTTTATGCGAGCTTTAATTTTCGATTATTAGAGTGGTACATTAGGGTAGTAGCAACTGAGAAATGATGGGTAAGTACCAGAAGGGGGTGCTTGAGCTCAATGACTTCAAAGACAAAAAAATCGGCCTCGTCGAGACAAAAACATCGATGTATCACACTTTAAAATCCGTTTATAAATACAAGTTATATAGAAAAATGTAAAAGCGCGACCCCTACGTTCGGCATAAAAAAATAAAAATTTTTTTTTTGAAACTACCTTTCAATAATACTTCATATTCGAAGGTGTACGGCGAACTTTTTTTTTGAGGTACGCCCTAGTGTACACTCATCTGACTGCATAGACTAGCAAAATAAAAAGGTTTTTCTAAATTCGTACTTTGAAGTTAGGTTATCTTGCACTGTGTACGTGAGAGGTAGGAGGTACAACCAACCAAACGTCTGTTTGCTGAAAATGCATCTACTATTTCCCAAAATTTGGTGTATTTAAGCTTTTTTGAAGATTGTTGCCTTAGATTATCTTTTTGAATTGACTTGAAGTATTATTTCGATATATATATAGTACTAGCAGCACCCGCTGCTTCGCACGTGAAAAGCCAGGTATTGGTTATTAGTTTTATCCGTCTCTGTTTTAGGATAGTATTTATTTGATTTTTTTTCTAAAATAGTAAATTGGAAACATAGCACTCATATACAGTCAAAGAAATGTATATATATATATATATATATATATATATATATATATATTTTATCATTTTCTACGCAGGTTTTAACAAAAAATTACAACTGCAGAGCCTTTTATTCGAAAAAAAAATAAATTTTGATGGTCAGAGGAATTTAAAATTTACTAAATTTCATGATTCTAGCTGTAATCCTAATGTTGGTACCATTTGTATCCTTTTTGGTCCAGCTCTCCCCTTAAAAGTACAAATTTCGAAAAATCCAATTATGTTGCAAGTCTACGTTGTCAAAGGAATTTACGCACCAAATTTCACGACAATAGCAGCAATATTTTAGTTGGTACTATTTTTATCCCTTTTTGTCCCTCTCACACCTTATAGGTATAAATTTCGAAAAAAAAAAAATACATTAGTATTTGCGCTTCTACCTTGTCGGAGGAATTTACACACCAAATTTCACGACAAAAGCTGCAATACTTAAATTAGTACCATTATTATTCCTTGTTGTCCCTCGTAAAAATTTTGAAAAATCCAATTTTAATGAATTTAATTTTTAGAGGAATTTACATACCAAATTTCACGACTCTTGCTATAATAATTTAGTTGGTACCATTTTTATCCCTTTTTGTCCCGCTAACCTCTTATAAGTACAAATTTCGAAAAATCCAGTTTTACTGCGCTTCGACATGGTCATAATACATTTCAAATTTCAAATTCTAGCTGCAATACTTTAGTTGGTACCATATTTATCCCTTTTTGTCCCGCACAATTCTTAAAAGTACAAAATGCATTTATATTCCGCTTCTATGTGGTAAGAGGAATTTACATACCAAATTTCACGACAATAGCTGCAATACTTTAGTTGGTACCATTTTTATCCCTTTTTGTCTCGCTCAGCTCTTATAAGTACAAATTTCGAAAAATCTAATTTTACTGCGCTTCGACATGGTCATAAGAACTTACATATAAAATTTAAAATTCTAGCTGCAATACTTTAGTTGGTACCATTTTTATCCCTTTTTGTCCCGCATAACCCTTAAAAGTACAAAATGCATTTATATACCGCTTCTATGTGGTGAGAGGAATTTACATACCGAATTTCACGACTATAGCTGCATTACTTTTGTTGGTACCATTTTTATCCCTTTTTGTCCCGCTCTTATAAGTACAAATTTCGAAAAATCAATTTATATTGCAAGTCTACGTTGTCAGAGAAATGTAAATACCGATTTTCACGATAAATTGGTACCATTTTTATCCCTTTTTGTCTCTTTCCCCCTTAAAAGTACAAATTTCGAAAAATCCCTATTTGCAGCTCGTCTGCGTGGAACACACGGAATTTCATGTTTCTAGCTACTGCAGTTTAGTCAGGAAGATGGGTCGATGTTTTTAACTTTTTGTCCCATTTTACCCCCTAAAAGTACGAATTTCGTAGAACCCTTTCTTAGTCGACGTCTACGTCATATTTGGGAACTACCCTGAAGATTTCATGACCCTGGCTTCAGCCGTATGGTCTGGGCGCTGGTCGATGATAAGTCTGTCAGTCAGTAACGCAACTCTTTTATAAAGAGTGATTTTTTTGAGGTTAGGATTTTCATGCATTAGTATTTGACAGATCACGTCGGATTTCAGACATGGTGTCAAAGAGAAAGATGCTCAGTATGCTTTGACATTTCATCATGAATAGACTTACTAACGAGCAACGCTTGCAAATCATTGAATTTTATTACCAAAATCAGTGTTCGGTTCGAAATTTTTTATCGACAAATTTTGTTCAGCGATGAGGCTCATTTCTGGTTGAATGGCTACGTAAATAAACAAAATTGCCGCATTTGGAGTGAAGAGCAACCAGAAGCCGTTCAAGAACTGCCCATGCATCCCGAAAAATGCACTGTTTGGTGTGGTTTGTACGCTGGTGGAATCATTGGACCGTATTTTTTCAAAGATGCTGTTGGACGCAACGTTACGGTGAATGGCGATCGCTATCGTTCGATGCTAACAAACTTTTTGTTGCCAAAAATGGAAGAACTGAACTTGGTTGACATGTGGTTTCAACAAGATGGCGCTACATGCCACACAGCTCGCGATTCTATGGCCATTTTGAGGGAAAACTTCGGAGAACAATTCATCTCAAGAAATGGACCGGTAAGTTGGCCACCAAGATCATGCGATTTGACGCCTTTAGACTATTTTTTGTGGGGCTACGTCAAGTCTAAAGTCTACAGAAATAAGCCAGCAACTATTCCAGCTTTGGAAGACAACATTTCCGAAGAAATTCGGGCTATTCCGGCCGAAATGCTCGAAAAAGTTGCCCAAAATTGGACTTTCCGAATGGACCACCTAAGACGCAGCCGCGGTCAACATTTAAATGAAATTATCTTCAAAAAGTAAATGTCATGGACCAATCTAACGTTTCAAATAAAGAACCGATGAGATTTTGCAAATTTTATGCGTTTTTTTTAAAAAAAAGTTATCAAGCTCTTAAAAAATCACCCTTTATATATAGATAAAGATTTTGATGTATTTATATATATATATTTATTTATAAAATTATTTTTTTTTCAATATTTATATTTGTTTTGCTTTGGCTTTATTAAAAAATTAACATTTTCCTGTAATGTTACTGCCATTCTACGAAAATCGGCAGCCTCTGTGGAATTCAATCCATGGTGGAGGATCAAGGATGGTGGAGGATATCAAGATCGGCCCGGTCGAACTTATCGCCCTTTTTACTTGTTTGCATTCAAACAAGCTAGACATCGTATTAGCTACACTAAATGTGCGGCATTAGGAAAATGGTTGTAGACCCCACATGAAGTCCACAAAACAGTGTAAAGCAAAGTTTAAGGAACTGTCTCCATAATACAGGAAAGTTTACTTTGTAACCCTCTCCTAACGTTCTTCTGAAGCAAGGGTCCCATTGTCCTTTTACTCTCAATACAACGCACCACCACCCCACCATCATTAAAAACACAAAGCTAACTTTAAAGGCACAAAAAACGACAACTGTCATAAAAAAAAACAACTTTTAACTCACGTTTTAATACCCATTCCGGAAAAAAACGGACACTACCTAAATTCCAACTTTATATTGTCATTTTGTGTTGAGGCTTTCAGCAACACTGGAACTGAAATTGAACGCAATGGCTCTTTGCTCTTGGCCAACATGCGTGGTGGCCAACTCGATGGTGTGTGGAAGGGTGGGGGCGTTCAGCAGGTGGTGCTGTTCAAATATTGCCAAACTTGACCCTAACTACACAGCAGAGGAGCTCCTCCCGCCAGCGTGACACTGCCGTGACTGTATCATATGTTAAATGATGGCATTTTAAGCGAAACAAAAGACGACCATCGCCAAAAAAAAGGAGCAACAGCTAAAAGCGAAAAATTAAATGTTAAAGGGTTGTTATACTCGCTGTAATACAAACAGAAAATTGGTTGGAAAAAATTCACGTGTCGCTGCTGTTGTGTTTTCGGTAGCGTTAAATTGCTAAACACCGTAAAAGAACGTTTGTCACGCTTAACAGCATTATCATGTTGGCAGCTTTTGTCGCTTTTTTCTTTTTTTGCTCGTCAAAGACACGCTATTTTGATGTTTTACAAATAAAAACAAAATTGAAATTAGTTTCAGTGGCCGCTACGCGGTGCAAAAGGACCTGACTTTTTTTATATGTTGATACAGACTTTAAAGTGCAAAAGGGTAGGGGTGAAGGGTTTTTAAAGCCGTAGCGATATGCTAACATGCTACAAATTTAGAAGTTTTAAAGTATTATTTTTAAGTATTTGAATTTAATAAATTTCATCACAATTGAAATGAAAGGTGGGTTAAGCTGGAGTATATGTTTGATTTGTATATGTAAATTTGTAATTTTTCCATTTGATTCTTCCCGAGAGGATTTAGGTGTGAGTAGGTGGTTTTCAACTAGATACTATTATTCACATTATACGTGGCTACTTCGAGCAATTACATATTTTATTAAAAATTTAAATTTTTTAACATTTAATCGCTAACACTTCGAGCGCTTACCAATGTCATATTCATGTTCAGTTATAAGAAAAAATAATCAATGAAATTTCTTATTTTTTATATATTAGCATTTTTTCTCTATATGATATTGCTATTTTAGAGTGGGGTGAAAATTGGTTCAGAAATAATAATTTATTTATTTATTAGTTTATAAAATCAACATCTTTTCAAAAATGGCACTGAGATTACTATGTTACAAATTTTGATACGAACAATTAGTATTTGCAACGATTTCGTGTTTGATAAGATTTGAATAATAAGTTGGTGTAGATCACATCCATGGGCTGGGCCCTAGAATGATTTTAACTGACCTACTGTAAAATTAGTAGACCTGTTTATATCTTAAAAATACCAACATTTTCATAACATACACAAACTTTCGGGTGAAATTTTTAATGAAAAAACAAGAACAGTTTCTATTTGGTGGAGGAGATTTTAATGATGGAAATGTTAAAAATATATCTAATTCAATTTCAAGTTTTTACTTGTTAGTATTTTATAGTGTTAGTTGAGAGTTATTTGTATGGGGGCTATACAAAACATGGACCTATGTATATTATGATGGGTCACGAAAATTAAATGCAGCGGTCACCCCCCAGATGGGGGGGTCAAGCCATTTGTTAGCTAAACGCTCCTGCAAATCTTGTTTTTCCTGTGTAATTTTTTTATGTTGCATTTTTGCCCATTTTTTTCTGAATTAGTAGACCCTTGGAAGCACTTTAAATATACATTTTTATTCTTGTCTTAGAATTACTCATTGATAGAATTATTGGGCGTTTATATTGATTTTTTGCGGGTTTGCAAGGTGACAGCTGAGAGGTGTAATGAAAAATAAATAGGAGGAATCACTACCTTTCGAATGAATGCCTAAATGATCGTTCCATCATGACATAACATATTATAGTTCACCTATAAATATGTATAGCCCCCATACAAATGTCGTTCCCTAATTTCGCACAACACTGTTTCAACTGAAGTGGGTCACATCGGTCCATGGTATACGACCCATACAAAAATCATTCCGATTTCACTTGTTCACGAATTAAATTGTAGTGAGATATAAAGAGGAGAATATCGCATAGTCAGCACCACCCGACCCACCCTAATGTCCAACTTTCGTTGAAGTTATAGTTAAAAAAGCCGCGACTACCGCAGCTACATCGGACCTTCTGGTTACCACTACTACACTCTGACCATCTCAGCTATCCTCTTTTGTTAGTGGTGAACAGCTAAACCCATTTTAGGTTAATAAATATTAAATTAATTTAGTATTATGTTAATTAATATTTTTTAATTATTAAGTAATATTTAATTATTAAAAAATAAAGAAGAAGGAAGAGAAACAGTAGATTTATAAAAATTTTAAACAAAATTGTTTAAATTAATAAAATTTTATATTTTCTTTTATTTATAAACAAGTAGGTTTCTAGAGCGATAATAGTGTTAACTAGGGGCCCATTTGTATGGGGCTATATCAAAACATTGACCTATATAGCTGGCTTTCAAAATAGGTGTTTCTAGTCTAAATGTAACACTGTGTGGGAAATTTGATAAAGATCCGACGTAAAATGTGCAGCTTAGAGCAATAATATTGTAAATCGGGGGTACATTTGTATGGGGGCTATTCCAAAACATGGACCCATGTGGTCCACTTTCCCTTCAGCTGTTTCTAGTTCAAATATAACACGATACAGACAATTTTGTCATGATCCCATGTAAAATGTGTATTCTAGAGCAGTAATAGTGCAAATTACGTACGGAGGCTATATCTAAATCTGAACCGATTTCCTCCAAATTCAAGACCAATCGTGCTTGGCCAAAAAAGTAACTTCTGCCAAATTTCATGACAATCGGACAACAATTACGACCTGTAGAGTGCGAACAAGCTTAGATGGTCAACAGACGGACGGACGGACAGACAGACATCGTTAAAATCGATTCGGTGATTCTAAGCCGAGCCGTATGCTTAAAGGCTCGATTATTTCATGGTGTTACAATCATTTGGCGCGAAACTAACTTATAATACCCTAGCCCACGAAGTGGTGTAGGGTATAAAAATAAAAAAAAAACAAGAAAGGAAGGTTAAAGTCGGGCGTGGCCGACTATATGATACCCTACACTTAGTCATTATACCCTATGATGTAGGATATAAAAAGGTCATTACATTTGAACCGGGTGATATTTGATGCAGCTATAAGAGGATAATATACTACAAATTCCATACTTTTATCTGCATTTGTAAGAAAATTTGAACACAAACTCTGAATGGGAGCTATATACAAGTCTGAGCCGATCTGACCCATGTTTAGCAAAGGTTTTCTAGTTGAAATATTAGACGCTTTCCCAAATTTTATGGAGTGTTAAATATGTGGTTTCTAGAGCGGAAAGAGTCAAATCGGATGAGACATTTGTATGGGAGCTATATATAAATCTGAACCGATCTATCCTATTTTTACCAGAGCTGTTTTTAGTTGAATTGTAAGTTGTTTTGCCAAATTTGAAGATAATCTGTCAAAGTTTGTGGTTTCTAGAGCGAAAAGAGTCAAATCGGATGAGACATTCGTATGGGAGCTATATATAAATCTGAACCGATCTATCCTATTTTTACCAGAGCTGTTTTTAGTTGAAATATAAGCTGTTTTGCCAAATTTGAAGAAAATCTGTCAAAGTTTGTGGTTTCTAGAGCGGAAAGAGTCTGATCGGAGGAGACATTTGTATGGGAGATATATATAAATCTGAACCGATCTATCCTATTTTTACCAGAGCTGTTATATAAAGCGGTATAGAGCTGTATAATGTCTGTTACCCCATACGAAAAATCTGTTCCCACTCGTGAAAATGTTTTTAAATATTTTTCCAATAATATTAACACATAATCAACATTTTTGTTAGTTGTTAGTAGTTAGTTGTTAGTAGTTAGTCGGGAAAAATGCAAGAGTGATAAAATAATACCACTTAAAATCAAAAACTTTTGGTTTATACATTGCTCTAACTGTGCAGACAGGGGCAGACAGGGCAGGGGTAAAAATATATTCCTTCTATTTTAGAGGGTATCTATGATTCAGCCCAGCTGTACTTAATGTCATTGTTACATGTTCACATTGGTATCGGGACGTTTTAGAGGATATTTTGTACTTTTCCTTTAAAATATAAAAGTATTTTGAAAAAATATAAATATATTTTAATAATATTTTCAAATTTAAAACATTTCAGTCGATTACTTTGAATATTTAATTTTAAACGAATGTAGAATATATGCGGCAGTACTAATTAAAGAGTAAAATTCTTTCCCAAATATCAATACCAATATGAAACCGCTTTTCGTTCTGCCTACAATAAAACTTTATTTGCTAAGATCGATTCAAATTTCCAAGTGTTTTTATTTAACAAGGATGACTTGTATTCCTTTGAATTTGATTTTTTTTAATTTTAATCATCCTTTTTCGAGTTAACACAAACGCTTTCTCACTCTCATGTGATCTGTTTGTTCAGTGTGATTCCTTTTAAACAGAAGCACAGCACAGAGTCCTTTAATGAAATCTCTACATCCAGCTGAATGAAAGCGTTACGTAAATAATCACCGCTGTCCCCCAAGGCGTATGATAAATATTTATCATAATTTATTATTCTGTGCAACTTGTGGATAATTATTTAATGGTGAATAAGATTTCTCCTTATTGTTGTATGTTTATATCTTGTATATGTACAACCATACATACTCGTATTATGCACTTGGCAAAACACACTCATACACATGTACATACAAACTACTACTATCGCTGGAGTAATTGGTTAAGTATTATTATACGTTTTTAATGAATCATTTATGTATGATGTTGGCACAAGTACGAGGAGTACGAGGGCAGTAAGTATAACAATGCTTTGCCATTCAACCGGCACTTCCTCATCCATTACATGGACCACCAGGCTGTCTCAGTTAACTTTGCCATCGGAGCCTCCATCCGAATAGTCGCTACTATAGACTCTGGTCCTTGGGAACCTCTTGAACCTTTAGGCATTTTCCATAAATAAATACTTAAAATTCTTTGTTACTTTCCTTACAGCTGGGTTTGCTCGAAAACTTTTCTTTTCGCTTTTTTGTGTTCTTACTTTATTGTGTATGTGCTTGTCTTCTCCTCCAATATTCTCTTAGTTTTGCGTTTCACTCGGTGTATTTTTTGTTTTTGTATATTCTTCAGCTAAAAGCATTGTGAACTTTTTACATACACCTACACGTTCAGATATAGTTACATAGAATAGGTCGTATCCAAACGATAACACCACGCAACAAAATAAAATTTAATACAGATCAAAAAAATATATTTTTATGAATGTAGTGACGCAACATACCAAAATTGCATAATTGTTTTTTATTCTACGATTGAGTTTCCTTTCAAATGGACATCGAAGCTGCAAAGGGCATGCCCCCGTCCATGAATTTTCCCCAATTATGTGCAAATCGTATTATCACAATATGGGTATTAAATTAAAGAGGAGAATACCTGATAAAAATATTTCAAATTTCATGCTTTTATCTGTGTTAGTTTATCATTGATTGGAGGTTATATCAAAACAAAGACCATTATGATCCTCTTCCACTTAAAGTCTTTTATCGACCACCGGCAATTGTGATAGCCCCCATACAAATTTCGCTCCCGATTTGACATTTTCCGCTCTAGAAACCACATCTTATACCCGATTTTCTTTAAATTTGGTACAACATCTTATGATCCAACTAGAAACACCTATGCTGAAATTGGGTAAGATCGGTTCAGATTTAGATATAGCCCCCATACAAATATCGCTCCCAAATGTTTAACCGATTTTGGCCAAACTTTTCATATTATACTTCACCAATAAACATACATGGTGAAAGTGGGTCACATCGTTCCAGGTGTCCCATAAAAATGTCCTTTCCGATTTAAAAATTTTAGTCAAACACATACATTTATAGGATGCAAAAATCCTTCCCGATTTCACTTTTTTACCGAATTGAATGTAATGAGATAGAAAGTCCGTCCGTCTTTAGCCTTTCCTTACTTGTTTGGGAGATGCCCATATGTCCATACTTTGGTATAACCCAAATGGGGCCCCATTCCGATCTATTACAGCCCTAGAAACTACATCTTACATCGGATCTTCATGAAATTTTGCAGATCATGATATTTTTCAACTAGGAATACCTACCGTGAATGAATGAAATATATAGGCCCATGTTTTGGACCAGGCCCAAAATGTTGTTATAGGCCCCTTTTGAAATGTCGGTCCGATTCATCCTATTACTACTGTATAATTTGTATTTGTCTGTCGGATAATTGGATCAATTACCATATTATTAACCATATACGTTAAATATGACTAAAGATGAATTTATAGTAACTGTATAATTTATATGAACACAATAAAATTGCTCCCATGAAATAACTGGGTTTAGTAATCAAAGCGAGATACATACGCAGGGAGTGGTGTAGGGTATTATATAGTCAGCCCCGCCCGACTTTAGCCTTTCCTTACTTGTTCCCACTTATAGAGGTTTGTGGCTAACCCAATTTCCAATTTAAAGAAGTGAAGCTAGCGACGTTTTGAGAGATGCCTAAAGATGCAACAATCAGTAAAGCATTCCCTTTATTATGATTTCCGTCTATTGAAATATTTTTTTACTTTGCTTTTATTTTTATCGAAATCCCACTTATAGATGTAAATGAGTAATATATTCTACTTATAGAAATAATTAAAAAAAGTGCAGTCCCACTTAATGAGGTTCAAGTTTCCACTTAAAGAGGTGTCCGTGTGAAACGTGCAGGCACTATCAAATATGTCCCACTATTACACAATTAATTCTCGAAACCCAAAGCCCCGAAATAGTTGTAAATAACAATATTTTTTCTTCCGATCCACGATCAAAACTAAGGAATGACAGTTATTTTTCTAAAGAAATCACATGTGGGATTTATTTTACCCTTTTTAATAATTTTGGTATCAGGAAAATATGATTAAGATCCAATGTAAAATGCCGATTTTAGAGCAGTAATTGTGAGTGGTCGCTGTCAGATACTAATAACTATCTTATAACGGATAAAGACATACGTCAATTTAAACTAAAGACACACGTTCGAAAGTGAATTTATTATGGGTTAAAAGAACATGCCTTAAATTATTCTTGTTTGAAAATTTTATCATGTAAATGTTGGCCACGACTACGTCTGAGCTGGTCCATGCGGAAGGTCCAATTTTGGGCGACTTGTTCGAGCTGGAGAGCCCATTCTCTGAACATTACATGCAAATTTAAGTTGCCTGACTTTAATTCTTGCACAGGTTGAATTTTGTACGCTTTAACGCGGAGATCCTTAAGTAAAATACGACAAGTCGTAGAATACGACAAGCCAAGGTGCTGAGAACGCTGATTTTCGTAATAGAGCAGAAAAAATTGGAGACGCTGTTGTGGTGTGAGCCTATTGAAAATCAAACCTCACGATGAATCACCCGATTAATGTTGTGTATTTTATTTATAAATGAGAATCTGCGGCCTTATTGAATGACTCACTTTTTTACACCCTGAAAAATAATTGCTTGAAACACATCCCTTTACTTTCATGAAATCATATCTAGATTTTAAGTAAGGACTTTTTAATTTATGTACAATTATTGTTTTATAAAATGACTTTAGCAAGTACACACATTTTTGCATACAAACATATTCCAAGCTTTAGTATAAATGTCCATTTTAAAATTTGAGCTGTTTGTTATGGCCACTGATCAGTCAGTCATGCAGTCAGTATTTAGATTGATTTAGAAACTATTTACCATAATCTATAGTTGACCACATCTTTAGCCCAATTTAACATTTACTTTATTTCGGGCTGTGCTATACTGGCAACAGATTCACATTTTTTGCTATTCAAAATTTTCATTTCGATATGGCCTAATACACAAATAGTTGCATGCACATATGCTCATATATTCCCAGCACACATATACGTTTATAATTTATTCATTAAAAGCCATTAGAAAAAGGTTATCACAACCAACATGTTTTGGCTTATTGTTCTCAAGTGTACCACAATACAGGGTGTACATATTTATTCGTATGCAACGGAGTACGTTGGAAATTATTTACTTATTTACTTAAAAGGACGTTATTAACGTTACAACTATCCAAGGGAGACCACTAAGAGAACCAAAGAAGCAGGATGAGTATGTCTTAAGAATTGCAAACTAGCTGCTGGGTTAGTGGAACTAGTCGGATGGTTAAAAGCTGGTTATGCTCAAATTAATTTTGCTCTGCCCTGAATAGACTGAATTTATACAGATGCCGTAGATAGACATCAGTGTAATAGTCCTTTAATGATTTCCGTATTAGTGGGTTATTACTTGTTTTCCTTGGCTCGGTCGTTATGGCCGTAATTGTGAGTTTATTTACCTCCTCCTTGTCGCATAAGGACACGCATATGTCTACATAGCTGTGTGTGTATGCATGTGTAAGTATGTTTAAGTGCCACTCTATGAATTATGTTTTCTGTGTTCTTGTTCCTTCTTGGCTGGCACACACACCAACACATGGTTGTTCCACTGTGTTAAACTGTTGAGTGTTGCAAAAAAGGAAGTGAATGAACACCGAAAAAAAGAAACTTGTTGTAAATGCAACATATACTTTAAAAAGTCATTAGCAGCTTTACACATGACGACAAACTTGTTCGCCTCGTACTCCTCGCATTTACTGGCAACACACAGAGAAAGTGGAGAAAGAAAAACTTTTGCCGAGGACACAATATTTTGCAGCCATTGAAATACATATTTCTGCCACGGAACTGTCTGGCATTCCACTTGCCGGAGTAGCTGGCTGCTACTTGAAAGGAGTTTTCCAAACAAAAATTATTTGTTTAGTGACAGTTTCTGTACCTTTAAGGATTTAAAATAAGGGAATGTGAAATATGTATTTAATCTGTGACATAAATTAAATGTTTATTTATATTTAACACGGCATATGATGGGGATGATGATGAAAATTAATTTTCTCACTCAAGAATCTGTGAAGCTAATATTTCAAATATCTACCTCAACTAGCTCATTGAAAGCAGCGCCAATATATTCAATAGCAAATCTTTCCATGTTGCACTTATCCGCTCGTCCGCTTAAGAATCCACACGAATGTGACAAAAGCATTTCTTTGGTTTCCACTACTAATCGCTTATCTGGAAATTTCTCGATTTGGAGATTTTAAAGTGTTTAATTATTATTTGAAAATGATCTCTTTTAATACATTTTTCCTGCACTAGAAAGAGGAAAGTATTTTGGTTCTGGTCAACATTTGATTTGTCGTGGTTATTTATGAAAACAAGAGATTTATGACATTCCTTCCTAAAACTAACTATTCTAAATACTGCAGCAACTGTCTACAATTTCAAAATATAGCCAATTTCTAAACGTAGCTCTGGAATACAAATATAAAACTTAAAATCTTCATCTTCAACCCATAAAGAACTACTGGAAAGAAGGTGAATATAACAAAATTGTGGGTATACTCCAGCTCGATTATTGGTTGGACTTACAAACAGCTAAACAAACAGCTAAATTATAATACCCAATACAGCCTACACCGGAGTGGTGTAAGGTATAAGAATAGTCAAAGGATTAAAAGAATTATAGCTCATTTTGATGAAATTGGCTCTGCTATTGAAATAAAGATTTACATTTAAACGCGGCAAAAAAGATTTCCAACAATTTTCTCACTAATCAATAAATCTTTGAAAAATATATTCTTAAGAAATCCTATGATCTTCAGAATGCAGAAGCAATAAAAATTAATAATAATTGTTGAAATCTACTTGTTCGTTTCATACCTTACTGGTTAAACCAAATATTTAGCATAGCATGCTTTGCCTTTTTATTTAATGTTATTTTTAATTTTCCTAATTCTCATCTTCACTTCAAACGGGATATGAAGGGCCAGTTAAAATTGTGGACCAAAGAGTGAATTGTATCCAAACATTTTATCTAGATGTTTTTGGGAGCTTGCCAATTATTGAGAGAGGCATTGGAACAATTGAACATTCAAATTTCATTTATTTCAGTCTATGGAAAATAGAGACTAAAATTAGCATTTTCGACAAATAGGGAAAACCGATGTTTTCATGTAGGTTAACCGGTTTTTAAATTACAAAACATCTCTTAATACTGCAGGTTTAAGATTTTACCAAGATATTGATTAGTGACGTTGAAAAAACCAAGTAGGACATCAAATAGCTTAATTTGGAGCTTGATGTGTAACATCGAAGACATTGACTGATATTGCTATATATCTTGCATTGGTTTATACCTAAAGGAATCATGTCTTATTCGATCCAACATTCACGTCTAATAATATCGGAAATCTAATTGAGCGCGAAATTAAAACATATCACTCTGAGAGACTCGTGAGCATTGATGAGAGTAGAATCGGTATGAAATATGTATTTAATAATAATATTAACAGCGAATTTTTAACCATTTCCTGTATATTTAGATCAAAAAATTATTCTTCTAATATATGAATTCACAAATGACATTTATAAGCACATTTGTCTTATATTGAATTCTGACAGCATCGCTGTTTGAGACATAATGCATATTTGTGTACTTGTTTGTGAAAATTTTTAACAGGATGGCATAGCATTATCTAACGTATTTATTGTGGTGTCCAAAAGAGAGCTCACAACAAACTTCACAATAATTTGGCAATTTAAATAAACAAGATCGGCGATTTCATTTAAAACATGAAAATGAAATTAGAAAATAAGTAAATTGTATTTGAATTCTAATGATTTAATGTTTTTGCTTTCAATAATCTCAAAAAAGTGTAAAAGTAACATAAAATTGATTCATTTTAGCTTATTTATAAAAAAACGTTTTGACGGGTTTCACCGGTTTTTCAAATATTAAAAACCGAAATTCGGTTTTTTTTAAATTGTAAATTTTTGAACTAACCGAAAACCGGTTTCCTTTTGAGGGCCGGTTTTGACATACCTAACTACAATATAATACTAAGTTCGGCCGGGACGAATCTTATATACCCTCCAGCACGTAGTGCATTCTACAGTATTGTCGACAATACAATGTTTGGAAAATTGTAATAATGTCAGTACGATATTTGTTGATTATTTGAAACTATAGGGTGGGCCATTTAAAATTTTAGATTAGAATCGGCTATAAAAAAGTACAGATTATTTTTTCAAATTTCTTGTTTTATTGGAAATGTTGACAATTGTCATTTAATAATGGAACACAATATCATTCATATGACTACCACGCCTTGCTCATCCGATCAACCCAATTTTTCAGTACAGTCCAAAATCCACACTAAACAGCGACTCGTTGTGGATGCATTTGCTTCTCAATAGTCTCGTGTGTGTTCTCTGAACCCCATATGCGGCAATTTTGCTTATTAACATAGCCACCGAGATGAAGATGAGCTTCATGAAGGCTGATTTCTTCTCGAAAAATGTCAACGTAAATTTCTTACAGTTTTGCGACTCACTACGTTGAAAGTAAGTTTTTAATATTTCCCAATTTTGTTCGAACGTATAGCATCCGATCAAACCTAAACCTGAAAATAACAAGTAAGGAAAGGCTAAAGTCGGGCGGGGCTGACTATATAATACACTCGACTTTCTATCCTATTACAATTCAATTCGGTAAAAAAGTGAAAACGGGAAGGATTTTTGTATCCTGTAAATGAATGTGTTTGAGAAAAAATTTTAAATCGGAAAGGACATTTTTATGGAGGTATATTGCAACCTGGAACGAAATAGGTGAAATACAATATGTATAGTTTGTGCAAAATCGGTTAAACAGTTGGGAACAACATTTGTATTGGGGCTATATCTAAATCTGAAGCTATCTAGCCCACTTTCACCTTAGGTGTTTCTAGTTAGATTATAAGATGTTGTGCCAAATTTAAAGAAAATCGGGTACAATATGTGTTTTGCAGAGAGGCAAAAGACAAGTCGGGAGCAACATTTGTATAGGGGCTATATCTAAATCTGAACCGATCTTACCCACTTTCTGCATAGGCTTTCTAGTTGGACTATAAGATGTTGTGCTAAATTTAAAGAAAATCGGGTACAATATGTGTTTTCTAGAGCGGTAAATGTCAAATCGGGACCGACATTTGTATGGGGGCTAAATCTAAATCTGAACCGATATGCCTCAAATTAAATAGCGTTCGTCCTTGATCCTCAAAACTTACTTGTGCCAATTTTTGTTAAGATCAGATTATAATTGCGACCTGTAATTTGATTACAACAATATATGGACAGACAGACGGACGGACATTGCAAAATCGATTCAAAAAGTGATTCTAAGTTGATCGGTATAATTAACAATGGGTCTATCTCGCTTCCATTTGGGCGGTACGAACAAATGCATAAAGCCATAATACTCTCGTGGAGTGTATACAAATTAGTGTTATTCTACCTCTCAAAGTCAAAGTAATCGGTAGTACGTATCTAGAATTTTAAATAGCCCACTTATGCAAATTGTTATTATAATATTATAATTATAATAGTCCTCTACTATATATATTTAAATACAATACTCCATGTGTAATCAAAAAATTGAACATGAGGCAGCAATCTTTAAGAAAATGTATTGAAAATTCATTATGTTTTGCGTTCACATACACAGCTAATTTTAATATTTTTTATTTTGATCCTATAAGAACGAATTTGGACAAAAATCCTCTTATTTTCCGCGTCAATGCAGTCAGACGGGTGTAAATTCTGAATTTCACGCAACTAGCTACAGCCGCTTCATGGGTGCCAACAACCCGTAAAAGCCTGTATTTACTTTTTGGTGCTTTCAAGCTACAAGAGGAATGCACTCAAGAAAATTCTACTGTATATAAAGCCAAAATTCTCAAGTAGAAACGGCGTTGAGTTCGGCCGGGACGAACTTTACATACCCTCCACCATGGATTGCATTCCACAAAGGCTGTCGATTTTCGTAAAAGTGCAGTAGTATTACAGGAAAATATATTTTTTAATATAGCCAAAACAAATATTGGTAGATAGTGGGTGCTTCAATTGGTTGTATTTCCATTGTATTTTAATTCCAAAAGTACAAATTTTAAAAATCCATTGTCGCACGTACATAGTGCAAAAACACTTAACTTCATGATTCAACCAATTTTAGCCGTAAAAGTAAAAACTACGAATTTAGATTTTGCGTGTCTATGCAGTCAGAGGAATGTATACACCGAATTCCATGATTCTAGCTGCGGCCATTTATTTGGTACCATTTTGATCACCTTTTTCCTAGTATACCCCATTAAGAGTACGATTTTCTAAAATCTCTTTATTTCACATGTCTACACAATTAGAGGGATGTACACAACGAATTTTATCATTCTAGTAAGTCGTTTAGTTGGTACTACTTTTATCCCTCTGTACCCATTGTATCCCTTGAAAGTACGAGTTTGGAAGAAACCTTTTATTTTTCGTGTCTACGCAGTCAGAGGAATGTATATTTCTAATTTTATGACACTAGCTGCGGTCATTTGGTTGGTACTATTTGTATGCCCCTTTTCGATTCTAACCCCAAAAAGTACGAATTTTGAAAAATCCGTTTATTTGACATGTCTACGCAATCAGAGGAATGTATACACCGAATTTCATTATTCCAGGTGCAGCCGTTTGGTTGGTATCATTTTTATCTCTCTATTCCCATTTTATCCCTTAATAGTACGAAGTTGGAAAACTACTTTTATATTATGTGGAATGTACACATCAAATTTCGTGTTTCTAGCTGTTGCCGTTTGAAATCTACCATTTCTATCCCTTTTTGCCCCATTTCACCCCTACGAATAAAAATCATGCACGTTTTTGTTATAGGGGGAATGCGCACACCCAATATCAAGTAAGTACATGCAGACAAAAATGTGCTAAATACTCTAAAATATTAGGGAATATTATGGGTATTTTTAGTCCATGTGAGGGAAAAATTTTTCCCTTTGGGCTGATTTCGCCCAGTTTCAATGCCAACCGTACAGTCGTCGTACGGTTGGCATTGAAATAAGACGCATTTATTAAAATTTGGACATCCTAGCTCGTTTCATTTAGATGCTATCGTGCTTTCAACAGACGGAGAGACGGTCGGACGGACATGGCTAGATCGTCTTAGAATTTTATGAGGGTCTCAGGACGTTATTTCAAGGTGTTACAAACGGAATGACAAAGTTAGTATACCCCCATCCTGGAGGTGGCGAGTATAAAAAGATGAGAAATGCTAATTTTTCTATTTACTTTAATCAGTTCTCTTATTTAGGGACGTTTCTGCCTTGAAATAAATATTACTTTCTCGAATGAGGATATTCTGAGAAAAAACGTTGTTCTTTGGTGAAAAAATATTTTTCTATGACTCAAACGCAAACCTTTGCATTTCTCAAAACTAATAAAGTGTGACTTAGACCAGGACTTGATAGGAAAATGTGTTTACATCTGGGCCACTTTCAGTTCCAAACGATCTACAACCATTAGACACATTTAAGGAAAATTTGAAACTCCTAGCTCATTCCGTACAGTCAGACGGACATGATTATATCGTCTTAGAATGTTACCACGACCCTGAATATATATAAATACTTTATGGACTATTCAATGAATATTTCAAGGTGGTGCGAACGGAATGACATATATATACAAATATACACTAGGAGGAGGATATAAAAATTGCATAAATACTCCAAGTATTTGATGTTTTTTTTTTAGTCCTTGTTTGTGGTAAATGTTTCCTTCCAAGCCAATTTCGGTCATTTTCAATCCCAAGCGATCTGCAACCATTATGCTCATATATGGAAATTTTTAACCGTAAGCTAGAGTAATCCAAATGTGAGTTTGTCCCGCTTTTGAGGAATAACATTTTCGAATAGCATTTTCACAAGTGAATTTCTAGAGGTAAGGTGTCCGCATTGCACCCACAAAGTCTCGATCTAGCCATGTCCGTCCGCCCGTCTGTCTGTGCGTCTGTTGAAAGCACGCTAGCTTCTGAACGAAAGGAGCTAGGACGTCCAAATTTTCCATAAATGCGTCTTATAGTCGTAGATCGGTTGGGATTGAAACGGGGAGAAATCGGCCCAAAGGGAAACAATTTTCCCTCACAAGGACTAAAAATACCCATAATAATCCCTATTTTTTAGTGTATTTAAGTGTGTTTTTTGAATATGTTTATATTTGCTTGATATTTGGTATGCGCATTCCCCTTATAGCAAAAACGTGCACCATAAAGTGATTCTTATTTGTAGGGGGTGAAATGGGGCAAAAAGGGATAAAAATGGTACATATTAAACGACAACAGCTAGTAACACGAACTTCGGTGTGTACATTCCTCTAATTGAGTAGAGACATAATATAAAAACATTTTTCCAAATTCGTACTTTTAAGGGGTAAAATAGGAATAGAGGGATACAAATGGTACCAACCAAACGGCTGTACCTAGAATAATGAAATTCGGCGTATACATTCCTTTGATTGCATAGACAAGTAAAATACACGGATTTTTCAAAATTCGTACTTTTTGGGGTTAAAATGAAAAAAGGGGATAGAAATAGTACCAATCAAATGACCACAGCTAGAGTCATGAAATTCGGAGTATACATTTCTCTGACTGTGTATACACGGAAAATAAACTGATTTTTCGAAATTCGTAATTTCAAGGGATACAATGGTACGGAAGGATAAAAATAGTACCAACTAAACGATGAAATTCTAATTGCGTAGAAACATCCAGGCGGTAAAAATGGTACCAACCAAATGGTCGCAGCTGGGATTATGGAATTCGGTGTATACATTCCTCTGCCTGCATAGACACGCAAAACAAAAAGTTTTTTTTCCAAATTCGTACCTTTTCTATTACGGCAAAAAATGGTTGAATCATGAAGGTTATTTTGCACTATGTACGTCTGATAATGGATTTTCAAAATTTGTACTTTTGGAATTAAAATAGAATGGAAATACAACCAACTGTAGCACCCAATATCTATTAATATTTATGGTATTTAAGCTTTTGGAAAATATAAATATAAGAATATTTATTTTTTGATTTTAAATAAATAATGGTTTGAAATAATTAAAATATTATATTTATTCATAAAGTTATTTTTTTAATATTTGTATTTGTTTTGTTTGCCTATATTAAAAAATTTATATTTTCCTGTAATATTACTGCACTTCTACGAAAACCGACAACCTTTGTGGAATACAATCCATGGTGGAGGGTATATAAAGTTCGGCCCGGCCGAACTTAACGCCGTTTTTGCTTGTTTTTTACTAATTATTAATACTACATAATATCAGTGAAATTAACTAGTCATAATTTATTTAAAGCTATTTTTTAAGCGGCGGATTTTTTTAAATAGAAATGGAATCTAGTGACAAGGTGGTTCCTTTGCAACTCTTTAAAATAACGTTTAAGTCTTTCAAAATAAAGTGTTTCACTTCTTCCGAATCACAACATGAACATCTTTTTCACTTATTTGGGTGCTCTCTTTTTTCCAGATATTTTGAATGTTATACATTCTAATTCCAGCTATTCGATCAAGTAAATTCTTCTTACGAAGGAAGTTTTTGTTTTGGTAATGGGTGATTCCACGCAAAGTGACACTTTTTATCGACAAAATTTCAAAATCAATTTATAATTTAAGATAACACCGACAAACATTCGTAATGTTTATACTTCACATAATGCATATTTTTGATTATATTAAAAAAAAATATGTCAATAATAAGTGTGATCATTTCCTTTTCTAGATATAGACTGGTGTCGTAACAGGATTTCCGTCAAAATCTCACGCCCGTTACAATTTAAATATCCTATATTTCCAATATTCACAAAGAGATGTACATTTTAGAAGAAGGTGTATGAACTACTCTTTTGATTAGCAAAAATGATTAAAGTCACGTAATGGAAGAACATTACAGAATTGAAGAAAATAAGTAAAACCTCAAGATTTTCTTCAAAGCTAAGCTCTAGATTGTAGTATATTTCCTATATTTAAAACGATAAGATATATTTGTATTTCCAATAATATTCCGATTAACCTGACGTTTTCAGTTTGCAATATAGCAAAAATCTCAGTCGATGAATATGGGAGATATTTGATTTGAACTCGGATATTGTCCTGGCTCAAGACCATTTTGCATCTATATTTAATTGAATGCAAATTTATTTACAAATGGGATGGTGACATTTATTACTTGGCTACCATGATCATGTTTTCGACAATGTCAAAAGTGTTTTCAAGTGGCTTCACACCAAACACGGCTCTTTAAGTTAATGATTTTCACAAACGAACGAGAAACACAACTCACGTGCCGAATTTGCGTTTAAAAAAATAAATTTAATGAAAAATGTCACATCCGTTCCACTGGAATCACCCTAATGGAAAGGAGGAGAATCTCACTCAACCATACACACATTTGACCATTTACGCATTTAATGTAGGGGCAAATCATCAGTGATCCATCTGTATAGAGAGATGATGTTATCAATTGTATATATATGTACTTACATTTTATGAAATTATACATATGCGTATTATATATACACCCGCAAAGCGTTTTGAAGAGCGTTGTGTTCCACCTAAAACGTTTATCGTCTACAAAATCTTGATGCCCTGTTGAAAAATTCTGCAAAACTCTTCGTGAAAATAAACAAGCCAAGTTTAACGAACTTTTCTTTCTGCCCAAGTGTAAGTCAAACAAACCTCAGCAATCTCCATTCCCATTCGTATCACTCTATGTGCATGTGTGTGTGTGTTAACCATATAAATCCTCATTTAAGTCATTAACATATTAAGCTGAAGATTAGCACTACATTTACACTAAAACACCATTTAACTGAAATGAAACCGAAGAACCTTGGCAAGGATATGATGATGAGGCCTGTGGCACTACAGCAACGTCTGCATGCGAGTACTACCCTTTTATTGAGCATTTGGCCCAATAACAAAGTAAATCCGTAACGAACAAGGAACTGCATTACAGGCCATTGTAATTTGACATTAACAAACACATGCACACGTGTATATGTATAAAGACATGACAGACACACACATGTAGAACAACCACATTCACAAACCAAACAACCATAAGGCGAAGCTATTATAGGTGAAGAACTATTACTCTTTGCTGCATTTCAACATTAGCACACACACATGTACAGCCATAAAGTAATTTGTGTATGTGTGCCAAAGTGTGTGCACACACACATCTATATGGATTGGTGTAATGTGCGTGAACTATAGCATATGTTAGTTAGTTGTGAAAAGTTAATGTGTCTTGTGTTTACATGCAAAATATCTACTCGCACAGTGGTTTGAAACCAAAAATTTTGCAAGAAAATGGAAAAATAGATATTTCAACACAAAATGCATTTAAATCATGTAGAAATTATAATAAGAAAACTATTTAAATGTCAGGGTCGGATATCGCCCATTTGCAGTACCAACTGATCTAGGAGTTAGAAAGTCTATAAATTTGGCACTAGAAACTCAA
This sequence comes from Polietes domitor, assembly GCA_947397865.1. Taxonomy (NCBI): domain Eukaryota; kingdom Metazoa; phylum Arthropoda; class Insecta; order Diptera; family Muscidae; genus Polietes; species Polietes domitor. The sequence continues at coordinate 141,875,468 of OX377621.1, read as the reverse complement.
TACGTTTATACGCCAGTGTGCTGTCAGCAGACGGGCATGTCTACATCTCCTTAGTTGTATCACCTTTAACTCCATTTTGAACCACTGTGCCTGACGTTAGAACGCCAGCGTATGTTTGCGTAGTTAAGCGCACATATATCACCGTTTGTGCGTGTATTAGTAGTCGTATGAAGCCCTATGAATAATAAAACTATTTGAAATTTCAACAATTTATGTAAATTACCCTCACAACACACATGAGCACACACACACACACTCTCATCACACACACACATATAAACGCACACATTAAATTTATCGACGATTGCATTTTGTCAGCACAGGATGTTGGCCATCGCTTCGATGTCCATCGACTTGTGTACTTGGGTCATATTAACATATACATAGGTGTGTATGTGTAAGCGTTGTTGAGTGCGGATTGACGAGGTTCAGGTTAGAGTTGTTTGTGGCAAAATAGGATATTATTGATTGGTTGTTTTTAGGAAATGACATGTAATAAGGATCAATTAATATTAGCCATGATTATGTTCGAAATTAACAATGTTATGTGAGTTCTTAACAGGATATGTGCAATTAGTCGACATGTGACGATGTCGTTGCCGGCATCGTTGCTCCTTAGATTGGACAATGCATGTAAGGTGGGCAGATGGCAATGGACGTTTTGGGCCTTTAGGATAATTGGATGCAAAGATATGTCACAATTGTATGTAACAATAAATAAAGGTATTTCTTTGAGGCATGCACGAAGAATCAACTGTCCAGGAAAGTTGCTACACCGATCCATAACTATAGGCGAGCGAAGAGAGAAAACGTGACATAAATTCTGGAAATTACGTTTAATGATAAATAGGATCACATGACTTTATTTATGAGATTTTCAAATATACTTTACAGGACTATTTATAAAAGAAAATCGTAAAATAGATTTATGTGGGCAGATGAGAAATGGCTCATGTAGCAATAGCATTATTTTTCAGGCTGCGTGGCATGTGAGCAGCTCTTGTTGAAACCACATATCGTCCACATTCATATCATGTAATTTCGATACAAAATGACCGGTTTTTTATGACCTTGTATCGAGAACTATCAACTGTTGCATTTTTGCAAATGAATATTCCGATTATGCCTTCAGTTCAAATGCCACACCAAAAAGTGACATTTTTGCTCAACCATCATTTGTAAATTGAAGTGAACCTCAATTTTGATGATTAAAGAGCCGTCATGAAAAATTTAAGTAGGAAACGAAATTTTGACGATTATAGAACCGCCAAGATAACTTGAAGTAGGAAATGCTGAAGTTGAACAGGAGTCCGATACTAGGGTATCCAACCGATTGAAATTTGTACGATTAATCGAATAATTGTTTTCAAATATTTGGTGGATTAAACAAAAAATCTTGATTTTCGAAAAACAAATCATTCGAATAAATTGACCCAAATAATTGATATTATAAGTTTTGTATAAAAATACTTAATATTGTAAATTTATGTAGAATCATCGGTTGGCTTTATTTGGCGATTTTTTTATATTTAACCACGGAATTGTGGGCAAACTGTTTTGGATATGTCCAGCCATAATAAAAGCACTCTAAATGAATTAAATCATTAATGTGAATGAAATCCAGAATTTTTCATGAAGATAATATACGCTTAGATTATTCTTAATAGTTATTATTAAAATACTCTAAAATTCAATTAGATATTTCCATCGACTATATACAAATTGAGCTTTCAACTTATTACGAATTAAAACCTAAGTATATAAGTATAAACATATATATTAGAATATTTCATAGATGTAGAGCCAATGTAAGAAAGAAAACTCCTGTTTTATTGCGAAATATAGTTACACATAAATATGGAAAAGTAGTGACTAACATTGAATTACATTTTTCTTGCTATTTAACCTTTATTAATTATGTATTAATGAGTTGAGCAATTATTCGATTAAACGAATAACTCTTCAGTTGTTTATTAGTTTAATTGACAATTCTTTGTTTTCAAATAAACGTTTAATCGAATATCTTAAAAGTCCGAATAATTGGATACCCTATCCATTTTCTAACACATTTCGAGCCTTTTATTACCAATAACACTGCGCTACAAAAAAAAAGAAGCAGAAAACTCTGCGAAGTGATATTATTTTTCATGTAGGTATTGTCGAGTAGAACAAGAATCAGTATTTGGAATTTGCCAGACAACACCAAAATCTTGAAAAAGTGATTGACTGAGTTATTGAAGTTTTTATAAATACTAAATTTCTTCAAAAATACTAGTTTTTGGTCATTCCAGTTCATATCTCTTATTAATTTACGAATTGAAGTCCAATAAAAATACCTAAAATTCACCAAATCAATGAAAATTGGAAAAAAGCATTTCGACCGTTTTAGTAAAAAATCTTCAATTTTGGAACACATTTTCCCTACTTTGAGAATTCTTATTTTTTTTTTTTTGAAAAATGTAAATCTAGTAATTTTCATCATTTTTTATACCCTCCACCTCCAGGTGTCAAACACCTTGTCATTCCATTTTTAACACTTTGAAATATCGTCCTGAGACACTATCAAGTATATATATATAAAAAAAAATATTCTTAGACGATCTAGGTATGTCCGTTAGAGCGTTCCAGGTTACAAGTAAAAAAAAGTTCGCCGTACACCTTCGAATATGAAGTATTATTGAAAGGTAGTTTAAATTTTTTTTTTATTTTTTATGCCGAACGTAGGGGTCGCGCTTTTACATTTTTCTATATAACTTCTGCATTTATAAACGGATTTTAAAGTGTGATACATCGATGTTTTTGTCTCGACGAGGCCGATTTTTTGAAAATCGGCATACTTCCTTTGGAAGAGTTTCATGATTTTATGCGAGCTTTAATTTTCTGATATTAGAGTGGTACATTAGGGTAGTAGCAACTGAGATATGATGGGTAAGTACCAGAAGGGGGTGCTTGAGCTCAATGACTTCAAAGGCAAAAAAATGGGATAAAAATAGCACCAACGAAATGGCCGCAGCTAGAGTCATGAAATTCGGAGTATACATTCCTCTGGCTGCGTACACACGAAAAATAAAAGTTTTTTCCAAATTCGTACTTTGAAGGGAACTAAACAACTACAGCTAGAATGATGAAATTCGGTGTATACAATCCTCTAATTGCGTAGACACGTAAAATAAAGAGATTTTAAACAGTCGTACTCTTAGGAAAAAGGGGATAAAAATGGTAGAAATCAAATGGCCTCAGCTAGAATCATGGAATTCGGTGTATACATTTCTCTGACTGCATAGACACGCAAAATAAAAAGGTTTTTCTAAATTCGTACTTTTTACGGCATAAATTGGTTGAATCATGAAGTTAATTTATTTTGCACTATGTACGTGAGATAATGGATTTTTAAAATTTGTACTTTTGGAATTAAAATAGAATGGAAATACAACCAATTGTAGCACCCACTATCAACCAATATTTGTTTTGACTATACAGTTGAACTTCGATTAACCGTGATGCTCGGGACCGGGCTAATCACGGATAACCGAAAATCACGGTTAAAAGAGGTAAAATTTTACATGTATAAATTTTATTATTTTTATTTATTTTTGACAAAAACATGTAAATCTGCGTCTATAAATAACTTATCATATCTCTAGAAATACATACATTTATTTAAAAAAAATCTTTTATGGAAGTCTGTCTTATGCTTTTAGCTTTTTATTGTTCTTCCAACAAATGAGTTTGTATGCGATATATTTGCATTTTATCTGGTTCTGAAATACTTGGACAATTAAAGTTTTCTAAAAAACCTAACAAAATACTACTAGCCTCTATTGCCTGAGCCAATGTAGGCGTTTCGTCCGCATTTCCTCCATCTGATTCCTCGGCATTTGAATCAAGCTCATCTTCTTTGGGTAACCATGTCTACGATTTCGTCTTCAGATATAATAGCAAACGGAGTGACATCAGAGTCACACACCATCCACTTTTCGATAGCATCAATCGTACATACAGACGGTATGGTTATATCTGTTTGTATCTCAACAAGGCTATTTGGAGCATCTTCATTATGATATAGTAAGTTATTCCAAACTCTTTTTAAAACTTGTGGAGTTACAGAGTCCCACGAAGCTGCGGCTGCCCACAAAGCTGTCTTAATATTCAAAGATTTAACGAACTCACGTCTGTCATTAGCACCAACAAGTTTTTGAACGATCAGTTTACGGTAGTGACATTTGAAGCTCCGAATTACTCCTTGATCCATAGGCTGAATCAAGGACGTGCAATTTGGTGGGAGATATTTTACTGTAACGTTTTCAGATATCATAGCATTTACATCTGGGTGTGCTGGACAGTTGTCTAATAGTAAAAGTATTTTACAGTTATTTATTTGCGCCGTTGATGTTCCTTTGCTTCTGGTACAAAATTGTGATTAAACCACTCCAGAAATAGCTGTTGTGTTACCCAAGCTTTCTTATTAGATTTATAAATCACAGGAAGGTGTTCAACGTTTTTTAAAGCTCTTGGATGGTCACTTTTTCCTATTATCATCAATTTACACTTGTGAGTTCCTGCAGCATTTGAACAAACTAGCACTGTGATTCTCTCCTTGGATTCCTTGTACCCTTCAATAGAATATTCATTACCACTAGCCAAAGAACTCTGAGGCAAACACCTCCAAAATAGACTGGTTTCGTCTGCATTGTAGATCTGTTCAGTTGTAAGTTGTTCGTTTTTAATGATTTCATCCAAGTCGTCCACGAACATCAGTCGACGGATTCCATGACGTTTTTTGAATTTATCCAACCAACCAAATGAATAAGTGCACTCTGAATTCATGTTTATCTTCAAATGGAACTTTTGGATTTTCGGATGTTTTTAGTGTATATCTGTGTTTAAGGCCAATCATTAAATCAGTATCGGAGCAAAATTTTAAAATCCGATCTTTGTTTTTTATTTAATCAGATACAGTTTGAATACCAACTCCATATTTTTCAGACAACATTTTAAAAGGTACTTTACGTTTTGAGTATTCATTAATCAGCTCCATTTTTTCTTTAATTGAAAGAATCTTTCTTGCTCTTTTCGCGGATTAAGTTTTTGACGGTGGCATGATGTAAGGAAAACACGTCTTGACAGATCAAATTTCACACTGATGAATGAATATGAAATTTGATATTAAAATTACACTTTCATGAAAAAGGGGAATCATCGAATTTTAATATGAGAGATGTGTGTATTATACGAAGAATACAAACAAGCAGTCACATGGACATGTGCATCACGGATAATAGAGGTAAATCACGGTTAATAGAGGTAAAAAATCAACCACTCAGCTTCACGGTTAATAGATAATCACGGTTAATAGAGTCACGGTTAATCGAAGTTCAACTGTATTTAAAAAATATATTTTCCTGTAATACTACTGCACTTTTACGAAAATCGACAGCCTCTATGGAATGCAATCCATGGTGGAGGGTATATCAAGTTTAGCCGGCCCGAACTTAACGCCGTTTTTACCTGTTTTATTAGAAATTGTGGTTTCTAAGGAATCATGAACCAGTGTGACTAGAATTTGGGGATTCCCTGGAAAAAATATTTTTTTTGGTGTGTCCAAAACGGTTTTCAATATTAGCATTTAGCAACTGTTCTGTTTTTAAATACTGACATATTATAAATTAAAACGAAGATTTTTATCACAATATTTTACAAATTATTTTTCATTTTACAAATATTTTATTCTGGACTAATAGCCAGAATTGGAGGCGTCATAAACGGAGAATTGCAAATATAAATACCTTTGTTTTGGTTTTTCAAATATTGGGGATATTCCACAAACTAGAGCGTCACGGATGTTACCTTACATTCACACACTTTCATCTGAGCTACATATATCGAGCGCCACAATTTTTGATTTTCGTTTTGTTTATTTATATATATATATAATTCGCTACCATATACATCACCTCTCAGAAATTCACAGCTTTACAAAGTTCCTTTACGACTTTTATGTTTTGCTTATATACTTAACTAGCAGTACCCGTAGCTTCGCACGCGAAAAAGCCAGGTATTTGTTATTAGTTTTGTCCGTATCTGTTTTAGGATAGTATTTATTTGATTTTCTTTTCTAAAATAGTAAATTGGAAACATAGCACTCATATACAGTCCAAGGAATGTGCTTGTCGATGTGCACTGTTTTAGCTGAACTCCCTTCGTATATATATTTTTTATCATTTCTACCCAGTTTTAACAAAAAATTAAAACCGCAGAGCCTTTTATTCGAAAAAACTCCATTCTACATGGTCAGAGAATTTACATACTAAACTTCATGATTGTAGCTGTAATCCTAAAGTTGATACCATTTTTACATATTTTTGTCCCGCTCTCGAAAAATAAATTTGGATTTGTTCTGCTACGCTGTCAGAGGAATTGACACACCAAATTTCACGACTATAGCTGCAATACTTAAATCAGTACCATTATTATTCCTTTTTGTACCTCATAACCCTTAAAAGTACACATTTTGAATAATTCAATTTTAATTTCACGATTTATCCCTTTTTGCCCTGCTCACCTCTTATAAGTACAAATTTAAAAGATCCAATTTTACTGCGCTTCTACATGGCCAGAAGAACTTACATATCAAATTTCAAGATTCTAGCTGCAATTCTTTAGTTGGTATCATTTGTATCCCTTTTTGTCCCGCGCAACCCTTAAAAGTACAACATGCATTTATATTCCGCTTCTATGTGGTGAGAGGAATTTACATACCAAATTTCACGACTATAGCAGCAATACTTTAGTTGGTACCATTTTTATCCCTTTTTGTCCCGCTCACCTCTAAGTATAAATTTCGAAAAATCTAATTTTACTGCTCTTCTACATGGTCAGAAGAACTTACACATGAAATTTCAAGATTCTAGCTGCAATACTTTAGTTGGTACCATTTTTATCCGTTTTTGTCCCGCTCACTTCTTATAAGTATAAATTTCGATAGATCCAATTTTACTGCGGTTCTACATGGGCAGAAGAACTTACATATCAAAATTCACGACTATAGCAGCAATACTTTAGTTGGTACCATTTTTATCCCTTTTTGTCCCGCGCAACCCTTAAAGGTACAAAATGCATTTATATTCCGCTTCTATGTGGTAAGAGGAATTTACACACCAAATTTCGCTACTATAGCTGCAATACTTAAATTAGTACCATTTTCATCCCTTTTTGTCCCTCGCAACCCTTGAACGTACAAATTTTGAAAAATCCAATTTTACTGCGCTTCTACATGGTCAGAAGAACTTACATATCAAATTTCAAGATTCTAGCTGAAATATTTTAGTTGGTACCATTTTTATCCCTTTTTGTGTAAGGGGTGATATAAGTACAAATTTCGAAAAATCTATTTATATTGCAAGTCTACGTTGTCAGATGAATGTAAATACCGATTTTCACGATTCTAGCTGCAATTATTAAATTGGTACCAATTTTATACCTTTTTGTCTCTTTCCTCCCTTAAAAGTACAAATTTCGAAAAATCCCTGTTTGTAGCTCTTTTGCATGGTCAGTGCAAGGAACACACCCAATTTCGTGTTTCTAGCTACTGCCGTTTAGTCAGGACGAAGGTTCGATGTTTATCCCTTTTTGTCCCATTTTACCCCCTAATAGTACGAATTTCGTAAAACCCTATCTTAGTCGACGTCTACGTCATATTTGGGAACTACCTTGAAAATTTCATGAGCCTGGCTTCAGCCGTTTTTTAAGAGAAATGTACAGACCTATTGTTGTCATTATTTTTTTGGAATAATAATTTAGAATATGTATTATGGGCGTGCACATATCGGTGTTTTTTAAATTATAAATTGATTTTAAAATTTCATGCGAACAAGGATCACTTTATATGGAAACCCCCATAGGGAATCCCTAATTTGAGCCGATATTTCAGAAATTAATGACAGTCCCATTCTGAAATTTACAGGGTGTAGGCCCTGAACAAAAATAAAAAAATAAAATTAGATTCAAAAATTACGAAATATTTCGGAAAAAAGAAAAGAAAATAATAAAAAAGTAAAATAACTTTTTAAATTGTTTTTTTTTTGCGCTAAAAGCCAACAATTCTTCCAGATAAAATGTCTCAATATATTTTGAAAAATGTGAAAAACTTCAACGTTACAGAGTTGCGACATTTTTCAATAATTTTCAAAAATGTTCACGTTTACTAAATTTCGTCAAACTTTCGGAAGAACTTCGAAAATTTCTTGTTGGTTTTCCTCTCCTGGGGAAAGGAAATTATGATAGTATATCTCGTATCTGTGGATTAAGAGGACTTATTGATTTAAATGTTTTATAACCCATGTTCAACTTCAATTGGAGCAAACCTTTCCATTCAATTTCCAATTTGGCTCATTTGAATAATAGTGCAAAATACATGTACTTAACATAATACTGTTCTTACTATGATGAAGATTTCCATACGTTTTTGGATTTTCTACAAATTCTGAGGCTACTGAGCACGGATGATACGTTGCTTTTGAGCGTCGTCCGCCTTTTATTTGCTGCGGTTAGTTTCATGTGGCCATAAATTGAAAAGAAATTTACAATTTTGACAGCTTTTTTTCAGCCATCTTACCTCGAAAAGCAAAGCAACACAAAAACACAACAGCAAACGGACCAACACGCCCTCTCCACACAGAAACAACACACAACAGCAAATCCACTGAACGTTGTACTTGACAAGCATGCAATTGCAGAAAAAGAGCAGATGAAGAAGAAAAAGGCTTCAGCATTTTTTGTATGCCGGCCCAGTTAAACGTGGCTTCCTTTGTTGAATATTTAAAAAGGGTTTCAGTTCAGCTCCTTCGCAGGAAGCGAAAAAAAGGCAGGTGGTTACCACTGGAGTTGCTGCCTCTTTTGGCTTTTGTGTTAAGCTTTTTACTTTTGGCTTATATCAATATGCAAAAGTTTCGGAATTTTTGTTTTCCGCCCAAGAGGTGTAGTCAGTTTTCGTGTGGATGCAACGGTTGGCGGTGGGAGAGGCATACCCGGAGGTTGTCTTGCACATCGTAGCGTATCTATTGGTAGATGGCTTTTCGGGGGGAATATTTTGGTATTTAGCCAAAAACAATAACTTATGTATGTGTTTGGGCAAAATGGGCATTAAAAACAATTGCATTTGGCAGTTTCAGTGTTTGTTTGGGTTTCGGTTCTTTTTTGCTATGGCGTGGTTGGTTTTTTTATTACTTTCTCCAGTCGGTATTGGCCTCAGCTGCTTGGTTAGAACGATTATATCTCCCGTCATCATTATGAGGTTTCGGCTTTCGTTAAAATGATAACAGAATGAGAAATATCAATTTGTCGAAATTTGTTGTGAAAGGTTTTCAATGCTAAAGTAGTCTTCGTCGAATAACTTCCGGTAATTGAAATTCTTTTTTTTTGCTGTTGTCGATTTTTTTATATTTTTGTTGGCACATTTCGATGTTGTTTCCTTTGCTATCAAGGGCATAGTAATATTATTGGCAATATTGGCTCAGTGTGGCTTTCCACGGACAGTGAAGGCAATTTTATTTGAAGTCTAGCAACGATAAATACTTCCATTGTGGTTGAAAGAGTAGCAGTAATAAAATACATTGTTTTATAAAAAGGAGTTTTACTAGTTTATAACAATTTCTCGCAGGGTTACTTATAACATTTTCAGCAGGATTTCGCTTTCTAAGCTGGAAGAGATATTAAACAATTTTTTTATGGATATTTGTTTGGTAATTTATTGCTAAAACTAAAAAAAATGGCGAAAAAATATTTTTTTTTCCAAAAAAGTATATTTGCTGTCACGAAATAATCCTAAAAATAGAATGTAAATATTTCATTAAACTGAAAAATTATTTCATGGAAATGTTATGACACTCATGATCATGGTAAAATCATCATGTATTAAACACTATAGAAAACCTACTTCAATTAAAAAATCGTATAAAGGGGTTTACTTTCTTGTTATCCCACCATAGTTATATAGGCTTAAAGAGAAATACAACCCTAATATAGCAATATAATCTGCACATGTAAAAACATACGATCCAAACTATCTATCAACTCATCAGCGTTTTTGTGAATGCAGAATTTCATTAAATATGGTATACTAGCAGTACCCGCTGCTTCGCACGCTAAAAAGCCAGTTATTTGTTAATTGTATCCGTCTTTGTTTTTGGATAGTATTAATTTCATTTTCTTTTGGTGGATATAGATAAAGCTAAAATAGTAATTTGGAAACCTCCTATTAGCAAGGACTCACATACAGTCAAAGGAATGTGCTTGTCGATATGCACTATTTTAGCTGAACTACTTCGTATGTATAATTTTTATAATTTCCTACCAAGTTTTGAACAAAATATTACAACCATTTATATCCTCGATCTCATGTTTCTAGATTCAGCCAGCCAGTTTATAACTTTTTGCACTTATTTCCCAAAAAGTACACATTTTGAAAAATCACTATAGGTAAAATGTGTTTTTGCTTCCCCTAAAAATGTGTACTTTATTTGGTAACACATTTATTCCTTGTTGTCCCGTATCCCCCTTTTAAGTACAAATTTTGAAATATCCATTTATGTTCCGCGCTTACCCTTTTTATCCCTTTTCGTCCCGCGCACCTCTTAAAAGTACAAATATATAGCTACTGCCGTTTAGTCAGGACGAAGGTTCGATGTATATCCCTTTTTGGGCCATTTTACCCCCTCAAAGTACGAATTTCGTATTCGTTTGTCGACGTCTACGTCATATTTGGGAACTTCCCTGAAAATTTCATGACCCTGGCTTCAGCCGTTTGGTCTGGGGGCTGATCAATGATAAGTCAGTCAGACAGTAACACAACTCTTTATACACTCCACGAGAGTATTATGTCTTTGTGCATTTGCTTGTAACACCCAAAAGGAAACGAGATAGACCCATTGTTAATTATACCGATCGACTTAGAATCACTTTCTGAGTCGATTTGGCAATGTCCGTCTGTCTGTCCATCTATTCTTGTAATCACGATACAGGTCGCAATTGTAGACCGAACCAAATGAATCTTTGCACAACGAAGTTTTTCGGTACAACGACGAACGCTGTTTAAATTGAAGAAAATCGGTTTAGATTTAGATATAGCCCTCATACGAATTTCACTCCCGTTTTGACTCTTTTCACTCTAGATACCACATATTACAACAGATTTTCTTTAAAATTGGCAAAACATCTTATATTTATTTCAACACCTGTGGAAAAATTGTTTTAGATCGGTTCAGATTTATATATAGCTCCCCTACAAATTTCGGTTCCGATTTGACATTTTCCGCTCTAGAAGCCACATATTTTAACAGATCCTCATAAAATTAGGCGAAATATCTATATTTGTTCTATAAACAGCCATGGCGCAAATGGGTCAGATCGGTTCAGATTTATATATAGCTCCCACACAAATTTCATTCCCGATTTCACTTTTTCCCCTCTATAAACCACATATATTAACAGATCTTCTTCAAATCTTTCCAAATATCTCAACTGGAAACACCCATGGTGAAAATGGGTCATCGGTTCAGATTTACATATAGCTCCAAATTTTGGATAGACTTTTTCTGCACCAGAAAGCACGAATTTTCACAAAATGAGCTTAAAACGTTATATTTGAACTGGATGAACTTATTGTGAAAGATAGTCACTATATTCCATGTTTGGATATAGCACCGATATAAAAATTACCGATTTGACAAATTGGACCTGGTAATATTAGCCTATGATTAGGAAACATACAAAAATTCTTCCTCTTTTTTTTCTTTCACTTTTTTACCGAGTTGAATTGTATTCGGATAGAAAGTGGATTGTATCATATAGTCGGCCCCGCCCGACTTTAGCCTTTCCTTACTTGTTTATATATATAGATTTGGAATGCGACGTCGGATTAAGTTTGCAATATGATTGATATGAAGTTCAAGGACTTCAAAATTTGAAAACATTTTTAGTCCTTGAATAAACTAAAAATTATGCATCTTAATTTTTTCTTAATTTTTTGTAGCTTATTTTATGCTCCAGAATGTATTAAAGTCTGATTGGAAGGGAAGTTGGGAGTTTCTGAAGACTGAATCCGAATATGACATTGTCATAGCAATGCTCGTTGCGAAGATATAATAACTGAATTGTTCCAACATTTTTAATTTTGGGCATATTCGTGTTATGAAAAAACCTATCGGACCGGGTTTTTTTGGAGTTTTTCTTAAAACAGTAAAAAATGGGGAAATTATTCATTATGGGGTAATTCCACAAAATGTTGTCTTATTGTACATATTAGATCTCTTGGATTGGATTGAAATCTTTCGAAATTTACTCCAAACATTCCTGTCTGATATTACCTACAAGGACGAGTATAATATACGCATAAGACCGGATCGCTATAACACCTCTAAAAATAATCGCCATAGCTTTGGAGTGTGCGTAAAGTTTTTTAGTTAATTTGCTGCCCCTAAAAAAATCATTCCGTGAGACTCTTGATAATATTAAAAGTTGCATTTTATAAACAAATTCTCACCAAAAAATATATTTTTTGTCGGTTGCCGGTTTTGCCGGTTTAAAAACTCGGTTTTCCCGGTTTTCCAAAAACCGTGATTGAAAAAAACCCGACGGTCGGTCTGAGATGAAAAACCCGATTGACCCAGTTTTCGGTCTCGGATTTGATCACTCTAGTCAGAATGGTGACAAGAAATGGCAACAATGGATGATCAATTTTCGAACAAAATCTCTTCAGTGATAAGCATCTTCGTCAATAAGCAGAATTGCTGCATTTGGGCGAATGATAATCCAAGAGTGATTGATGCGAAAAACCAATGCACCCACTTTTAGGTTATTTGAAAGAAAAGGTGTAGGACGATAAGCCAGCAAACAATTCAAGAGCTAAATGATGAGATAATTCAGCACATTAACCGCATAGAACCTCAAAAATGCCTCAGCGTCATCGAAAATTTGGACCATCGGAAGGAGGTGTGCCGCCGAGGTCGCGGCGAACATTTGGCCTATATTTTGTTCCATACATAATTGAACCATACCAATACTATCATACTAAAAAGTAATGAAAATAATATGGCTGGTTTTCTTTAAGACTGGATAACTAAGCTGCGATATCAAAAATCTGAATAAAATGTTAAAATTTCACTGGATATAAAAAGTTCTGTTTTAAAATTGTCGCCAAAAGCAATATCAATATGTGTGTGAAAACAAATTTTGAAAAAATAATTTTGTGTTGAAAATTTTTGACTTAGCCTGGATAAATGTCCAGTGTAAGTCAAAATCATGGTTATCGAGGCTAAGTCCAATAAAGTCAACACAAAATATTTTTTTGAAAATTTGTTTTGACACATATATTTATATTGTAGTTGGCGACAATGTGAAAAAAAGAATTTCTTATTTTGAGCAAAAAAAGGGGGCAATGTAAAATGAGAACAATATTACAAGATATGTGTACATATAGAAGACTAAAGAAGGACCCAACATCGAGCTTACAAAATAAAAATAATACATCAATTGACAAGATGTTTAATACAAAATTTATTAACGAAGAGGAACAAAATAGATTGACGACGAAGATAGCAATGGCTCCAAGGATTTACTGACTACCAAAAATACACAAGGAAGGAACACCGCTTCGACCGATATGCTCATCGATTAGCGGCCCAGCAAATGAATTATGCAGGTACCTGGTGGAGATACTCAAAAACTTAACGAAGGATTCTGGATACAATGTAAAGGACGCAAAGGATTTTAAATCGAGGATTACGAATACACATATTGACGACGACGAAATATTAATCTCATTTGACGTGGTTTCACTATTTCCAACTATACCAGTAAAATTTGCAATAGCAACAATAGCAAATAAGTGGGACGTCATTAAGGAATACACTAAAATACCCAATGACCTTTTCATAGAACTATTGACTTTTTGTATAAAGGGCACACGTTATTTTAAATATGAGGACAAAATTTACGAGCAACGTAGAAGAATGCCGATGGGGTCACCAGCATCGCCAATAATTGCAGACGTTGTGTTGGAGTATTACTTGACCATTCAATAGAGAAGATGACTACAAAACCCCGAATCTTGACGACATATTTGCAATCTTAAAGAAAAATAATGTGGAAGAAACATTGCAAATATTAAATTCATTCAATAGACAAATTCAATTCACCATGGAGAAAGAACAGGACGAAAAACTACCATATTTGGACGCGGTAGTAATAAGACAAGGAAATCGGCTAAAATTAGATTGGTACCAAAAACCAACATCATCAGGACGATTAATCAATTTCACATCTAAGCACCCCAGACGAATTATTACCAACACCGCGACCAATTTTATAAACAGGGTCTTAGATATAAGCGATGAAGAATTCAATAATGCTAATTTAAGTAAAATCAGAAAAATTTTAAAGAAAAATGACTTTCCAAGAAAAACTATAGAGGACTTAATAAGACGTAGGAATAAAAAGATAACAATAGGCGAGATTGACAGGACACAGAAAATATACAAATCTATGACATACACTCCTGGTTTCTCAGAAAGACTTAAACAATCAAATCTTTATGACAAAGATAAATATAACTTAGCTTTTAAGACTGACAATACTGCAACCACTTATTTAGTAGGACGAAGACAAAATTAAAAAATGGGGAAAAATCTAATGTGGTCTACAAAATCAAATGTAATGGGGACAAAACCAACGTATGCCAGAAGGTATATGTTGGTACTACTAAAACAAAATTAAAGACTAGAATATCATCTCACAAATCTGACCATAAAGCTATTAACAGACCATTAGAGCAGCAGACCGCTCTTGCTGCGCACTGTACCATCACAGGCCATACGCCAAATTTTGACAATGTAGAGATACTGACAGATACTGGGTGGTGTCTGATTTCTGAATCACACTGATGATAACATTGAATCCTGTACCTACCAGTAAAAAATGGGAACCATAAGGTATGCCAAAGTCAAGCTACCCAGAGGTATCCCCGTGTTACTCATAGGACATAACAATTACAAGGAAGAAAGAGTATTACCTGACAAATACACAGTCAAACTAAACTCGACTTCCTAGCTCCTTCACTCACTCCTATTTCCTTAACAACCCATATTCCCGCTTTCCCTCTACCACAAAAAGAAAATCAAAAAAAATAATTTTTATTAACGTTTTTGTTATCGCAGCTCAAAATCAACATCGGCCCTTAAAATTTAACCATGCTTTATAAAAAATAATGCTGCATCATTAAATCATAAAATCTTTAGAGTTATGTCACTCTTGCTATAAATAAGTGATATGTTAATTTTGTAAAAATGAAAATATAAATACATCTAATGACCTTACTGCTGAACCCCATTTTCACTTCTTAATAACTATAATTGTATTTTTTAACCGATTAAGGATGTAGCCTCTGTATACTATAATGTTATAAATAACACACCTAATTTAATAGTTGAATAGTTAAATTAAAAAATATAGCTATGCCCATGAATAAAAACATCGTCACATTTTTGCTCGTATAGTCGCATTAGTCTTAATATTATTATCACTGTCATTATCCTTAAATATAACAATTTCCTTTTCCGTTATGTGTATTTTTTCCACTATTTTCCAGGTTGTGCTTTCTTAACATATTTTACTCCGGATAGCACCACGGCTTCTACCTCACCAACTGCCTTAACAACAGCAGCAGCTGCAACCATTCTAAATGATAAACAAGCTTTAACAGGGGTAAGTGTGTGTGTGAGAGAGATGGAGATAGAAAGAGAAAGAAAAAAAAAACAATCCCAAAACAGCTTCTTCAGCAAGGACACACCATAAAATGTCTTTGCTTCAGCAATCTTTATCCTTCTTTCTTTTCGTCTTAGAATATAACTCATATTTTTTCCCAAGTACATAATTATAGAACCATAGAACAAAACAGAAAACAGCATAAATATCCTTTTGGCTTTAGCTCCGTTTTCAATTATTATTAATCCTTATTTGTCAGTGTCCTTTTTTGTGTTGCATCTGTGTGCTGTCAAGTTTGTCGAAACAATTTAAGTTTTGTACATAATTTCATTTATTTGTGATTTCTGTTGTTGCTCGCTTTATTTAACGTATTTGTGTTATAATTATAGAGGTACACCCATTTAGTTACTAAATTATGTTTATTTGTAGCAATTTCCAGAGAGTTTAAAATTAATTTCAATTTCACAGCGTTGGGTGTTGGAATAGTAAGTTGATTGAATAATTGTTTAAATTATAAATATTTGATTGTCTCTCTATTCGATTCCGGAAAATGTCAAGCATGATATTTTCTGGGTTTTCATATGAGTTCAATTTATCAAAAATAATAAAAAAACATATGTATGTTTAGAAACGACTGGAATTGGTATGGAAACCATGAAATGAAACGATTCTTCGCTATTTGCAGGGCACAGTAGGAAATTTATTTAAAATAATTCTGCCATTTCTAAGGAGCTACGATGAAGACCTAGACGACTTGATTTTCAAGCTCAAGGTGGTAATTTTTTTCTCCCCAGAAAGAACTGAATGAACTAAACTATTACTATTGAAAGTAGTTAAAAAAATTGAAGATTTATTCGTATTGATTCGTACTTATATTCATATATTAGTCGGTGAAATGGGGCAAAAGAGATAAAAATGGTAACAGTCAAGCAACAGCAGTTAGATACATGAATTTAGTGTGTACATTCTTATAATTGCGCAGCCAAGTAAAATAAACTTATTCTTCGACATTTGCAGTTTTAAGGAGGAAAAAAGGGAAAGGGGGATACAAATAGTACCAATCAATCGAAGTTGGCGCTGAATTTGAAATCAAAGAATTTGGTGTATACATTGATAGTGTGGACTAGAGGCATAAAAAGAGTTCTTGTTAGTTGTACTTTTCGTGGGAAAATTGGTCGAAAGGGGATACAAACGGTACCGAACGTACGGCTGTAGCTTGAATAGTGGAATTCGTAGTAAATGGCGCTTTGACTGCATATATGCGAAAAATAAAAATAGCTATAAATATTCGTACTTTTAGGATCGAAATTTGGAAAAGGGATAAAACTGGTACCGACAAAAAGGGCAGCTGCATTTAAGAAATTTTATTTTTTATTTTTATTTGCAAATCCTTCTAACAGTGTATACACGCAAAATAAATGGATTTTTACAAATATATCAAACTGTGGAAAGAGGGATATAAACGGTACCTACCAAACGACTGCAGCTGGAATAAACAAATTGATGTGTACGTCGGACAATGTATTATCAGCGGCAAAACTAGCAAATTTCAAGCGGCCAAATATCAACTTTACTGATAGAATTTTGCAAAGAACATTCCTATTAAGCATATTCTAAAATATTTTGCCAATAACGTGGTTAATTTTAGCTGTGGATGCTAAAATAGTTGCAAATTTCATCATAAGAGAAGTTATTTTATTGGGATGTATCTCGGAAACCATGCATCGTACTGACATTTCGTTTAGTTTGTAGAAAATAAGATCTCTTAAGATATTCGTTTTCATTTAAAAAAGTGTAAATACGTTTTTGCTTTCCTTTTCAGAAGGAGGTTTACCTGAATGTTGTATTAATTCAGTATTGGTAATTTTCTACAGTATAAAACTGTATTCGCGAGGCCGACCGATGCCTCGACATTCACAAATATTGTTAAACTATTGTCTTATTTATTCATTTTTAAAATAATATTCTGCTAATAGCTACCAACATCGATTTAATTACTGGAATGGTGAAACCTTCCAAGCTAAAAATGAAGTAATACTTTCTTCGGTGTTCTCAGTTAATGTATTTAGGAAATTTTATTTAAAGCATACTTTAAGGTTCTATGGCATGCGAGCTCATGTAGATAATGGGTCGATATTAATCTTATGTTGAGTATACAGCTACAATAGCCGTGTGTCATCGATTAAAAAATAAAATAATTTTTATACAAATTTTCGAAAATCGTAAAAAAAACAAAAAATGTATGTGGGCGTGGAACTGCCAATTTTCATTTAATTGTGGACTAAAAAGAAATTACTGGTACTGATTTTTATTCACTTATATATTAAATATTCATTTATATATTAATAATATAAATTTATGATTTTAACTAACATGGGAGGTGGGCGTTGTTCTGGGCGGAAAAATTGTTTTTGATCTAATTTGACGATAAAAGGGATGTGTGCGAAATTTCAAAGTCCTAATTTTTTAATCCTTCTAATTTTTGCCGCAGCTTGTATGAAAATATTCCACTGTGCGTCGTTCGGCTACAGCTAGAATTATTAAATTTTATGAATGCGTAAGCGCTCAATATAAATTGATTCTTAGAAATTCTGAGGTTTAGGGTCAAATCATGACAAAAGGAATAAAAATGCTACCAAGCAAACGATTGAAGCGGTGTTAATGCAATTCGGTTTGTACAGTCCTCGGGCAGAGTAGTCCTAACAATATAAAAAACTTTTGAAATATGTACATTTATGGCGTCAACTGGGATTAAAACGGTACCAAACGAACCGCACCCATACCTAGAATAATGTAATTCGGTGTAAATTTCATTCTGACTGCTGCATAAAATATAGAAAACTGGAGAAAATAGTACTTTTAGGGACAAAATGAGGAAATGGGATAAAATTGGTGCGACCAAATAACTACAGCTGGAATTGTGAAATGAAATTATGTTCTCATTTCTTTTACTGCTTATACGCGCAAAATAAACGCATTTTAAGAAATACGTAAATTTAGGATCAAATTGGGAAAAGGGGATAAAAATGGTACCAATGAAACGGCTTGAACTAGAATAACACAATTCTACCAAATGACAATAGATAGACTTTTAAAATTGTATATGTACATTAGGGCGTACCTCAAAAAAAAGTTCGCCGTACACCTTCGAATATGAAGTATTATTGAAAGGTAGTTTCAAAAAAAAAATTTTTATTTTTTTATGCCGAACGTAGGGGTCGCGCTTTTACATTTTTCTATATAACTTGTATTTATAAACGGATTTTAAAGTGTGATACATCGATGTTTTTGTCTCGACGAGGCCGATTTTTTTGTCTTTGAAGTCATTGAGCTCAAGCACCCCCTTCTGGTACTTACCCATCATTTCTCAGTTGCTACTACCCTAATGTACCACTCTAATAATCGAAAATTAAAGCTCGCATAAAATCATGAATCATGTTTGAGCTCAATGACTTCAAAGACAAAAAAATCGGACAAAAACATCGATGTATCACACTTTAAAATCCGTTTATAAATGCAGAAGTTATATAGAAAAATGTAAAAGCGCGACCCCTACGTTCGGCATAAAAAAATAAAAATTTCATATTCGAAGGTGTACGGCGAACTTTTTTTTTTTTACTTGTAACCTGGTACGCTCTAATGTACATCCCTCTGACTGTGTATGCTTGCGAAATAAACGGACCTTTCGAAATACGTACATTTAAGGTGAAATTGGTAAAAAGAGATTAAATTGGTACCAATCAAACGGCTGAAGCTTGTAATGCAATTCGGTTCGTAATGTCCTCTGGCTGTGTGTACCTAACAATATGAAGAGATTATTACAATTTATTCTTCTAGGAAGAAATGGAGCAAAAGGAGATAAAAAAGATACCTAACAAACGACTCACAGTGGTTCAGAATCAAAATCCATCGGCCAAAATTCAATAACTTTTGTTCAAGTACACATTTTTGAGTGCTGTAAAAAAACAAAATTAGACAAGGACCGAAAGATTATATAGCGTCAACCTGTGTTGAATGCAGTACAAACTGTGTTTAGTTTTCATGCAGTAATTCGATTTGTCTGCTAAATCAGGTATTATTTTGGTTTTTTGGGCATATTTCCGGCAAATTAACTCCGATTGTTATAAAATTCAGCATGAGGATAAAATAAATTTACTCAAAATCTCTTAAAATGTATGAGAAACGGTTCGACAAAGTCAAAGAAAGAAATTAGATTTTTTCAATTTTCAAAATCTGAAAAACATCTGTAATACAAAACAAGTAAGGAAAGGCTAAAGTTGGGCGGGGCCGACTATATGATACACTCCACTTTCTATCCGAATACAATTCACCTCGGTAAAAATGTGAAAACGGGAAGAATTTTTGTATGTTTCCTAATCATAGGCTAATATTACCTGGTCCAATATGTCAAATCGGAAATATTTATATTGGTGCTATATCCAAACATGGAATATAGTGACTTACTTTCACAATAAGTTCATCCAGTTCAAATATAATAATCTGGTGCGGAAAAAGTCTATCCGAAAGTTGTATGGGAAATTTTTGGGGTGAAATTTTTATGGGAGCTATATGTAAATCTGAACCGATGACCCATTTTCACCATGGGTGTTTCCAGTTGAAATATGAGATATTTTGAAAGTTTTGAAGAAGATCTGTTAAAATATGTGGTTTATAGAATGGAAAAGTGAAATCGGGAGTGAAATTTGTGTGGGAACTATATATAAATCTTAACCGATCTGACCCATTTGAGCCATGGCTGTTTATAGAACAAATATAAGATATTTCGCCTAATTTGATTAGGATCTGTTAAAATGTGTGGCTTCTAGAGCGGGAAAAAGTCAAATCGGGAGCGAAATTTGTATGTTAGCTATATATAAATCTGAACCGATCTGACCTATATTCGCCATGGTTGTTTCTAGTGGAAATATAAAATGTTTTGCAAAATCAGAAGACAATCTGATACAAAATGTGGTTTCTAGAGCGGAAAAAGTCAAATCGGGAGCGAAATTTGTATGGGGGCTATATCTATATCTGAGCCGATTTAATCCATTTTCAACACAGATGTTTCTAGTAGAATTATTGCGACCTGTATCGTGATTACAAGAATAGATGGACAGACGGACGGACGGACATTGCTAAATCGACTCAAAAAGTGATTCTAAGTCGATCGGTATAATTAACAATGGGTCTATCTTGTTTCCTTTTGGGTGTTACAAACAAATGCACAAAGACAAAATACTTTCGTGGAGTGTATAAAAAATTTTCTTTGCGTTATGAACAAATACGTAAAAATATATTAAAAACAAAAAAATAATTTTCTTTAAAATTGAAAAATACGAAATTAGTCATCTTTGGGCCGATTTCTAAAATATATCCGACAGCCCGATTTTTAATGTTAATATCTCAAAATAGTCCTTGTGCCTAATTTTGGTTTTTTACAGAAGTCAAAAATGTCTATTGAATTTTTGCCGATGGATTTTGATTGAACCACTGTGCGACTGCAGTTAGGGTAAATAAATTGGTATGTGCGTCGCTTGGACGTTAAAAAGAAAAAAGACTATACAAATTCGTAGTTTTAGTCGAGCAAAATAAACAAATTTTTAAAAATACATAGATTTAGGGTAAAATTGAAAATAGTTCCAGTCAAACGAATGCAGCTAGAGCAGTGGAATTCGGCGTGTGCAATCCCCTGACTGTGTGAGATAATGGGAAATTTCCAAATTTCTTACAAGATCGGTTAAAATTGCAAATAGGCGAAATTTATTTAGAGGGGAAAATTTCTTAGGGCACTTAGCACATTTTTTAAAGATTCATGTCTTTTAATCACTTTTTGAATGCACCTTAAACAGTTTTAAATATAAATAGACGGATAATAGGGATATCATGTTATATAAACATTTTGTTGGTACTGCACTATAAGTGGACGTGGTTTTTAAACGATCAATTTTTTTTCAATATTTTACTGATGCAACACCACAATATATTTAAAATAGACCGTAAAATAGTCGTATTGTAAACGGCTTACTACAAGTTAGTTTGTAAGTGTGTGTAGATTTTTTTGTTAAATATTATAAAGACATATTTTACTTGTCCTTGTGCACAACTGCCTTAAAATAATAACCACGATTGTTAGTTTGTGATAAAATACAAATATTGCAAAATCCATGAAAATCTGAAAATTATCAAAGTCCCAACAGTTTCTTGTTTAGCCCCATTGTTGCTACTATGTATTAGCCCACTTGCTACCCTAATCGAGTGGCCTTATATGCATGCCTACACCTCGTAGTAGTTAGCTCAACTCCGCTCGGGTGAATTATCGCCAGCTCTTTAATTCCATTTAATTTATTTTTCGTTTTATTTATTTCATACATATTTCACAAGTTTTTCTAATTTATGCTCTACACAATTTTGTTTTATTTGCAATATTGAAAATTTGTAGCAATTTGTTGTTGTTTGTTCTACTACGAACACAATTTATTGTAGAGGTCATAAATAAAAACGTTTAACATTTTTGTTAACACATTATAAATAATGCAACGCGCATTAAAGTATATTGCGATGTTTTATTATAGTTTCGCCGTTTTGGTGTAAGCGAATGAGTGTGTGTATGTGCTCGCATTATTATTGTGAATTTTTAATTTATGTTGATTTTCAATTTAATTTATAAATGCGGTTAATGCAGTAAACTATGTCCGAGACTTTGCTTTTGATAAATAGTCGCCAAGCATTGTATTCATGTAGTCATTCCATAAATATTTGAGTGGGCGGGAAGTTTGTAAATATTGAAACAATGGCACTGAAGGTACTTTGGGATAGGATTTCTAAACACTGGCCAAAAAATGAATAACTATGATAATATATTTTTTATAGCAAAGAAATATATCGTATAGCTAGATCGTATAGATATATAGCTCACTTAGACCAGAATAGGTTCATTGTGATACCATTGATATCGCTCTTAATTGTAATTTATTATTGACTACGTCGCACAGAGTAATTTTGAAATTTCGCACACATCCCATACATCGTTAAATTAGATCAACAAAAATTTATATAATCCAATGTAAGTTAAAAAGAAAAAACTTAATAAATTTCTTATTTTAATATATATGTTAATACAAATCATTACTACACCATTTCCAATTGAAATTGGGAAAATTCTAATTGAAATTGAGAAATTCCATTTGAAATTGAGATTTTCCACTTCAATTTGAGAAAATTCCAATTGAAATTGAGATTTTCATTTGAAATTGAGAATATTCCAATTGAAATTGAGAATTTCCATTTCATAATGAGAAAAGTCTAATTGAAATTGGGAATTTCCATTTATAATTGCGAAAATTCCAATTGAAATTAAGAATTTCCATTTCATATTGAGAAAATTCCAATTGAAATTGGGAATTTCCATTTCATATTTAGAAAATTCCAATTGAAATTGCGAATTTCCATTTATAATTGAGAAAATTCCACTTGAAAATGAGAATTTACATTTCAAATTGAGAAAATTCCAATTGAAATTGTGAAATTTTCATTTGAAATTGAGAATATTCTTATTGAAATTGAGAAAATTCAGAAATTTCTATTTTCACCCTGGAAAAGGTTGTTGAATTGTCTTCTGCAATAAACAGTTTCAAATGCTGGAACATGTTTTTTTACATTTGGCAATTTGAGATCCCCCTTAACCTTGGATTGAATAACTACGATATCATTATCAAGTGGCAGTTTTCAACTTCAAATGGAATTTTCTAAATGTCATTTGAAAATTTCTCAATTTGAAATGGAAATTCTCAATTTCAATTGGAATTTTCTCAATTATAAATGGAAATTCTCAATCTCATTTGGAATTTTCTCAATTATAAAGAGTGATTTTTTTGAGGTTAGGATTTTCATGCATTAGTATTTGACAGATCACGTGGGATTTCAGACATGGTGTCAAAGAGAAAGATGCTCAGTATGCTTTGACATTTCATCATGAATAGACTTACTAACGAGCAACGCTTGCAAATCATTGAATTTTATTACCAAAATCAGTGTTCGGTTCGAAATTTTTTATCGACAAATTTTGTTCAGCGATGAGGCTCATTTCTGGTTGAATGGCTACGTAAATAAACAAAATTGCCGCATTTGGAGTGAAGAGCAACCAGAAGCCGTTCAAGAACTGCCCATGTATCCCGAAAAATGCACTGTTTGGTGTGGTTTGTACGCTGGTGGAATCATTGGACCGTATTTTTTCAAAGATGCTGTTGGACGCAACGTTACGGTGAATGGCGATCGCTATCGTTCGATGCTAACAAACTTTTTGTTGCCAAAAATGGAAGAACTGAACTTGGTTGACATGTGGTTTCAACAAGATGGCGCTACATGCCACACAGCTCGCGATTCTATGGCCATTTCGGAGAACAATTCATCTCAAGAAATGGACCGGTAAGTTGGCCACCAAGATCATGCGATTTGACGCCTTTAGACTATTTTTTGTGGGGCTACGTCAAGTCTAAAGTCTACAGAAATAAGCCAGCAACTATTCCAGCTTTGGAAGACAACATTTCCGAAGAAATTCGGGCTATTCCGGCCGAAATGCTCGAAAAAGTTGCCCAAAATTGGACTTTCCGAATGGACCACCTAAGACGCAGCCGCGGTCAACATTTAAATGAAATTATCTTCAAAAAGTAAATGTCATGGACCAATCTAACGTTTCAAATAAAGAACCGATGAGATTTTGCAAATTTTATGCGTTTTTTTAAAAAAAAAGTTATCAAGCTCTTAAAAAATCACCCTTTAAATGGAAATTCTCAATTTCAATTGAAATTTTCTCATTATGAAATGGAAAATCTTAATTTCAATTGGAATTTTCTCATTTTGAAATAGAAAATCTTAATTTTAAATGGAATTTTCTCAATATGAAATGGAAATTCTCAATTACAAGTGGAATTTTCTCAATTTCAATTGGAAGTGGTGTACTGATTTCATTTATGTCCACAATTAAATGAAAATTGACAATTTTCGATAATTCTGATACAAATTCTTTTATTTGTTAATCGACGACAAACAGCTATTATAACAACGAAGAAAATATGGCTTCATTTTTGGCTTAGAAGGCTTTACCATTTCTTTAATTAAATCAGTGTTTGTAGATGTAAGCAGAATATTTTATTTTAAATGTATAAATAAGACATCATTTTAACAATATTTGCAAATGCCGAGGTATCAGTCGGTCTCGCGAATATAGTTTTATACTGTAGAAAATTAACAATACTAAATAAATACAACTTTCAGGTAAACCACTGTCTGAAAAGGAGAGCAAAAACGTAATTACGCTTTTTTAAATGCAAAGCTCCTACTTTCTTCGAACTACACGAAATTTCAATACGATACATGGATTCCGAGATACATCCCAATAAAATAACCACTATTATGATGTACTTTTCGACTATTTGAAATTCTTGAATAATTATATCCTAATCTAAAAATATTAAGTTATTTTTGAAGATTTGACTGCAAAACTGAGTAAACAGTTTTGCTATGTGCGGTCTCTACCTTCAGAATTTTATAGACATTATGCATATCTATAGCTGTATTGCTACAAAGACACTGTTTGGTATTTTCCATCTAATCTTCGCCCTCAAAGCTTCCACAAAGGAACTTTCTCTTGATGTCAAACCTGTAGACAATTGAAATCTTTGAAATGAATGTAGGTACGCCGATATTATATATTGGCATGTTGGCTATAGTTTAATTTCGTCATCTCGCCAGTTCTCTGACTTATCTCTGAGCAGATATAACGAACTGCGAGCGATCTTCTAAATATAGGGTTACCAAGTCAATGTATATGATAGCAAGACGACTATCAAAATGGATGTTGACCCTGTCCTTTGCAGTGTGTCCAATGTTTGAAACGGATTGTTTATAAATTCAGATAACTATTTCTATCAGGCATTCAGCCATACCATATATATATATATATATATATTTTAATTTTTTGTAAAATTAAAATTTTCGGCGAAGGTAGCTTTCAATTTGTAGTCCGATTACACTCACCTAAAGTTATGGTCTTCTTTGTAGACGCTAAAGATTTGTTTAAATATAATGATTTTTAAATATTCAGTTAAATAGCGCGAATAACTATTTACAAATTAGATAAATGAATATTTTGTATTCGCTGACATCTTAGCGCAGAAAACAAGACCTACGTTGAAAAGTAGCCATAACTTTCTACATTAATTTAAGCAAAAACGTCGATTTCTGAAATTCCCATACTTCTTAGAGGGTCATAACTTCAACAGTAATCCATATATTTTCTTCAAAAAGGTCGTGTTTTCTTCGTTAAGATCCCAGCTGTTATAAATAAACATATACAAAAAGAATAAAAATATTCAGTTAATACAGGTAATAAACTTTCACAGCCGTATATTTTGTATTTTCTAAATTTAAATATCCCCTGAATATGTCTAACGTCGCGACGTTAGTCGCAATATTGGGTAAAACTAAATAAATGTAAAATGAATATCACTGCTTTTGAATTTTGAAGGGCATTGAACCGAACTATAAAATAAACAATATTCAGTTATCTAATTTATAAAGCGGGTTTTCGTCCTATATAACAATAGAGGTTCATAATTTCTACATTTATCCATAGATCATATAGACATTATTTTCTTCGATTTAAGCTTAGCAATTAACTAGTGCTTTTATTGTTTTTTTTTTTTCTATTTTAATGTGGTTTTTCGTGGCAACAATTTTTTTTTAAAACTTTTTTTTTTCATTTTCTTGGAGACTGTTCCTAAACTAGTGTCTCTATGTGAAAATGAAAATTCGCAACATTTAACTGCGTTTTAGAAGAGTGGTGAAAAACACCTCCTAAATAGTTTTTTTTAAGATTTTACAGTGATGTAGCGACCGTCTGTTAGTCAATGATTCGACATTCCAATTCATTGTTCCAGTTTGTTGGAAAACGACGCAATGGCCTCATGTGTGACTACACTCAAAAAAGTGATCTAAATTACTGAAAAAATTTACTAAAATTAAGACTCCGTTTTAGTGTTGCAGTATTTTTTTTAAGATCAGATTTTTTATACCCTCACTCTACATAGTAAGAGGGTATATATATACCAATTGGGGCAGAAAACCGTGTAACATTCAAATATTTGTTCGAATAATGAAAAAAATCAGCATTTTCGAATAAAGAATAATTGGAATAAATTGCCCCAAATAAGATTGTAAGATTTACATTAAAAATACATATGGGTGATTCGAATTTTTTCGACACAAAAAGACAAAAGAAAAAGATACATTACTTTATGATGAAGTATTGTACGCATGCATTATTGAATTATAATAGCATAGGTATCATCGGAAAGCTCTTCACGCTTTAAAATGGTGTAGAAAATTATCTGTCATATATATTGCATTATAAATTTAATTTATAATCTATTGGATTTTATGTTGTTTTGTAGTTAGCTGGAATAAATTATAAATTTGAAAGAAATCCAACATACGTGTATAAATTCGATTTAGAAATAATAATATTTTAGTTCCATCGGTTAAATGTGTTTATAGAATAAAAATCTATTTATTAATATATGCTATAAAAATTGAAGAAAATAATATATTTTCTATAAAAAAAACTGTTTGTTTAACTTGAATTGCAAATTTAAATTAAAACTATCTATATAGACATACATATATATATATATATATTTTGAATAAAATTAAATACCTCAGAATCTTTCGAATGATATAGATTTAGAGCCAATATACAGCTGGACTTCTCGCAAACTCTTTATCGGCGTTTTTGTAGAGTTTATTTCGAAATATGTTATTGAAATATAAAGAGTGATTTTTTTGAGGTTAGGATTTTCATGCATTAGTATTTGACAGATCACGTGGGATTTCAGACATGGTGTCAAAGAGAAAGATGCTCAGTATGCTTTGACATTTCATCATGAATCGTCTTACAAACGAACAACGCTTGCAAATTATTGAATTTTATTATCAAAATGCGTGCTCTGTTAAGAAAGTTCATTGCGCGCTTCCATTTTATGGTCAGTTTAATCGACCCACTGAAGCGGCTATTCGGGCTATTGTGACTAAATTTCGCACCAAATTTACATTGTTGGACATTAAACCACCAACACGCTTACGTAGAGTGCGAACTGAAGAAAATATCGCAGCTGTATCGGCCAGTGTTAATGATGACCACCAATTTTCGATTCGTCGCCGTTCGCACCAATTGGGTCTCTGTTACTCAAAAACGTGGAAATGCCAAAATTGGACTAAGCGGATGGACCACCTAAGACGCAGCCGCGGTCAACATTTAAATGAAATTATCTTCAAAAAGTAAATGTCATGGACCAATCTAACGTTTCAAATAAAGAACCGATGAGATTTTGCAAATTTTATGCATTTTTTTTTAAAAAAAAAGTTATCAAGCTCTTAAAAAATCATCCTTTATGATTGTCACCATTGTAATTCATTATAATAAATAATAAAAGTACTGACTAGCATTTAATTAAATTTTCCTTGCCTATTTAGCTTTAATAAATAATGATTTATTGAGTTGGAAAATTGTTCGATTACTCGGTTAATCGAATAATACTTGGGAACATTATTCGATTAATTGAAAATTCTCTGTTTTCGACTAATTGATTAATCGAATGATGCAAATGTGCGAATAATTCGATACTCTAGTGTTGAAGGAGTTAATTAAGGTCGTAAGTGTGTTTGGAGCAAATCCGCTTCAAAACTTTTTAAGTTATTTGGTCCATGCCCGTCCGTCCGTCAAAATCCTTTGCAATTTGTTATTTGAAAATGTTTTTATAATCACTTAAAACCTGAAAAATATTTCCGGTTTGTCCCTATCCTAAGTAAAATCAAATTAAATCCTTTATACTAATGCCTGGAATCCACTATGACTTGATATTTGATTATCTTTTTACAATTGTTGTATAAATGTGGAAGATGGGACCATGTTCCGAGAACCTTGTAGTACATTCCACACAAATTATCAAAATGTAATTCCTTATAATTTCCGTATATGTGTTATCCAAGAGTGAGGGTATATATAAATCGGTTTAGCCGACTGAAGCTTACTTACTTGTTCAGCTTTCCCTTGTTTAAAGTAGTTGCGATAGTGATAACTTATCAAGTGAAACCATCTTTAGCATATATAACGACTTAACGCAAACCTAATGTAGTTGTAGACATGATTTCTCAATTAAAAGGACTGTAGTTCTATCACTGACCAGAAATGATATCGCTAAATTGCTTAAATTCAAGAGTCGGAGTAATAACACAGCAAGTACAATTTTTGAAATGTCACATTTGTACACCGAGACACGATAACTTAGTATTGAATCCTAGAATCCAGTGGTCCAAATCAATCTTTCGAGCATTAAACATTTCATAAATTAACAGAAACGTTGTGCTACCCTATCATACATATTATATTTAACCCTTCTTGGTCAATGACTTTATATTCGTAACCGAAACTCGTATAAGTTACTTCTTTCTTCGTTGTCTGGACTGTTAGTCTTGCATGTTTTCCGAATAAATTTATCTTTCCAATATCACTCATACGCCATATGTGACCCAAAAGGACATGCATATCATTCTCCTGTCCATACTCACATGAATTATTCCCAAGCAACAAACTTTTGTTACTCCATTCACTGTTCAATTGACCACCATGATTTCTGAATGTCCAACACACACACAAACACACCCAAGAAAACACCGAAAACTTCTCCAACAGCCACACAAACAAGAAGACAGCAAAAAAGGAAAACGGACGGCAACCGGCATTTTAAACAGCATTGATATTACCATAAAACTTCCTTCGAATCTCAAAGGAAGTCAAGGCAAGACGAAAAAACTTTTGAATTTCCTAACTGCTTCCCGACTAAGACTCCTTAACGGCAACAAAAAGGACAACCAACCAACCAAATAAGGCCACTTGATGTTATGCTCCCCTATATATCTGCTATCTTTGATCTAAGTTATGCTATTTTGCTTATGAATGAAATTTGCAAAAATGAAAAACCAAAGAAACGGGAGAGCAGCAAAAAAAAAACGACACAGAGCATTTTTTGTCGCAAATCTTATGAGTTTGTTTAGTTTGAGAACTTTTGAGGTTGCATGATGTGATGTGTTTGCGCTGAGCAGCAACGCAAAAAGGGCGTATTCAAATGATATTTAAAAATAATTTTTTACTTTTCTCTGATGGCTGTCCGCCAGCACAGACGATTCCGGACAAGACGATAAAAATCAAGTGGTTGTTCATGAAGAGGAATGAATGACTGAATGAAATGGTCAAATGTTGGGGGGGGGTGGTGAAAAAAGAAAGTAGAATGAATATCATAACGGAAATTTTTCAAATTTAGAGAAATGTAACCATTCCCTTCGTTGCGGCGCAACCACCCGTCCTTTTCTATGCAACATCAACTACAGCGGAAGTCTCAACATTTGCATGTTACGGCGGAAGAAGCCGCACAAAATGTGGGCTGTTTTCTAAGATTTATTTAAAGATTAGTAATGGTTTTTCTCTCTGGCTCACTCTTCCCTCGCAGCATGAACTTCCTGTTTTCAGGCGAAGCACAGTGGTTGTAAACAGATTTAAAATATCTACTTAAAATATACTTATTATAATAAGTATATACGACAAATGCATTTTTTGGCAGAAGTCGATGCTTTTATGAAAAATATTTTGGACCTCTTGGAGCAAAAATTGCATTAATCAAGTATAAGGGCTACAAATAAAATAAGTATAAATATAAATAAAAAAATGCGTTTTAAACATTTATATACAAATAAAATAAATGTATATAAAAATAAAAATTAGATGCGTTTTAAACATTTATATAGGTCATAAACATTACTGAATCGGTTGGTTTAACATATTCTGAGTAATTGGACAACAATT
The DNA here is from genome assembly GCA_947397865.1 of Polietes domitor. Lineage (NCBI taxonomy): Eukaryota > Metazoa > Arthropoda > Insecta > Diptera > Muscidae > Polietes > Polietes domitor. The sequence continues at coordinate 141,844,798 of OX377621.1, read as the reverse complement.
AAAAGCTACAATTTTAGGCCCGTCATTTGTTTTTTTCTTTTCTAAAAGATATCATCCTCTATTGCACTATAAAGTGCTTTATATTTTTAGGTGGTGAAATGGGACTAAAAGGGAAAAAAATTCTTTATGGAACATTTATAATAATAATAACACATGAGCTTTAACATAGCCCCACAAAAAATAGTCTAAAGGCGTTAAATTGCACGATCTAGGCGGTCAATTGACCGGTCCCGAACGTGAAATAAAATGTTCACCGAACTAGCCTCTCTTGCATTTTGGGCAAAAAAAGTTGGATATCATCTCAAGGTAGCGCTCACCATTCACAGTTACGTTACGATTCGCATAATCTTTGAAGAAGTACGGCCACCAGCCCATAAACCGAACCAAACTGTGACTTTTTCTGGATGCATTGGTAGCTCTTGCAATGATTATGGCTGATATTCACTCCAAAATCGACAATTCTGCCTATTTACGTACCCATTGAGCCAAAAATGAGCTTCGTCGCTGAACACAATTTTTCGGTAAAAAAGTGGTTCTTTGGCCAACTTTCCAAGAGCCCATTCACCACAAATTTTACGTTGCGGCAGGTCGTTCGGCTTCAATTCTTGCACCAGCTGTATTTTGAAAGGCATCACACCTAAATCCTTTCGCAATTTTTTCCACGTTGTTGAGTAACAGAGGCCCAATTGCTGCGAACGGCGACGAATCGATAATTGATGGTCATCATTAACACTGGCCGATACAGCTGCGATATTTTCTTCAGTTCGCACTCTACGTAAGCGTGTTGGTGGTTTAATGTCCAACAATGTAAATTTGGTGCGAAATTTAGTCACAATAGCCCGAATAGCCGCTTCAGTGGGTCGATGATCATAAAATGGAAGCGCGAGATGAACTTTCTCAACAGAGCACGCATTTTGATAATAAAATTGCAATAATTTGCAAGCGTTGTTCGTTTGCAAGACGATTCATGGTTAAATTATACACCAAACTGAAGATGTTTGACAGTGAAACAAAACACGAAACGTGCGTCAGCTGTTTAAACCAGTGTTGCCAAAAAGATAATGGCTAAAAAAATCACCCTTTATAAGTATATATAGAAAAAATTCAGTTCGCTTTGAATTGCTAGCCACGTTCTTTCAAAGCATGACAGAAATTTTTATAACCTCCGTGTAAGATCAAATTTCCTATCAGGTCAGGTCTGAGGAGCCACTTTTTTGGCCCAAAATATTTTTTATACCCTCCACCTTGAAATATCTACCTGAGATCCTATAAAGTATATATATGTCCGTCCGTCTGCTGAAATTAAACGAAAGGAGCTAAGAGGTCCACATTTTCCATAACTGCGTCTTATAGTCGTAGATCGGTTGGGATTATAACTGGGCGAAATCGGCCCAAAGGTAAATTTTTTTCCATCACAAGGACTAATAATACCCATAATATTCCCTAATATTTTAGAGTATTTAAGCATGTTTTTGCAATATGTCTGCTTGTATATACTTGATATTGCTTATGTACATTCCCCCTATAACAAAAACGTGCACCATAAAGTGATTTTCTTCGTTGGAGGTCAAATGCGGCAAAAAGGGATAAAAATGGTTCATATCAAACGACAACAACTAGAAACACGGTGTGTACATTCCTCTAATTGAGTAGATACATAATGCACACATGTTTTTTGTGCAAATTCGTACTTTTAAGGGGTAAAATAAGAATAGAGGGTAAAAATGGTACCAACCAAACGGCTGCACTTATGATAATGAAATTCAGTGTATACATTCCTCTGATTGCATAGACACGTAAAATTAACGGATTTTTTGAAATTCGTACTTTTTTGGGTTAAAATGGAAAAAGGGGGTAAAAATAGTACCAACCAAATGAACACAACTAGAGTCATGAAATTCGAAGTATACATTCCTCTGACTGCGCAGAGAAGGAATATAAAAGGTTTTTTCGAAATTCGTACTTTTAGGGGGTAAAATGGGAATAGAGGGATAAAAATGTTACCAACCAAACGGCTGCACCTAGAATAATGAAATTCGGGTTATACATTCCTCTGATTGCGTAGACACGTAAAGTAAACGGATTTTTCAAAATTTGTCCTTTTTGGGATTAAAATGGAAAAAGGGGATAAAAGTAGTACCAAAAAAATGACCGCAGCTAGAGTCATGAATTTCGGGTTTAAACTAGAAAAAGGGGATAAACATGGTACTAACCAAATGGCCTAGGTGGAATCATGGAATTCGCTGTATACATTCCTCTGTCTGCAAGACACGTAACATAAACAGATTTTTTCAAATTCGTACTTTATTTTGTTGCTTTTTACGACAAAAATGTGCAAAATCATGAAGTTAGGTTATCCTGCACTGTGTACGTGAGAGACAATGAAGATTATATTTATTTTTTGAATTCACTTGAAGTATTATTTCGATTTATATAGTTTAAACGTAACGGTAGCCTTCCCTTATAAGCGTGGTTTGAAATAATACAAATATTATATTTATTTATAAAATTATTTTTTTCAATATTTGTATTTGTTTTGGTTTGGCTATATTACAAAAAATATATTTTCCTGTAATATTACTACACTTCTACGCAAATTGACAGAGTCTGTGGAATGCAATACATGGTGGAGGGTGTATAAAGTTCGGCCGAACTTAACGCCGTTGTTACTAGTTTTCTTTTTAATTCTTTTGCGTCTACATTTATCCATAGATCTTTTACATGTAGTAATAAGTTTCTTTGTTGGAATATTAGTTAAAAACAGAACAAATTAATTTTTTCAGATTTTAATTTTCTATTTTGTGTTTTGTGACCATAGTATTATGTGAATGTGAAAAACATTTGTACCTTTAATTGAACATATAAGTCGGATTTATATTTCCAAAATGAGATTACAAATATTAAAGTTACCTTCGGCGAATATTGTAATTTTTGGTAGACAAATTAAAAAAATGTATCCATAAAAATTGTTTAAATATCGTTTCCGATTTTAGAGAGCTAGCCTAGTTGAAGGAATTTTTCGAAATTTGTACTTTTGGGGAAAAGCGGAACGAAAGGGGATAAAAATGGTAACAACCAAGCGGATCTAGCTAGATAATGAAGTATGGCATATAGATCGCTTTGGTTATGATAAGGAGATCCTTCCTTATTCGTACATCTGGGGTAAAAATGGGGAACAAATTATTGAAATGGTACTGATCAATTGCTAAAGGTAGAATCATAAAATTCTATGTGTACATTTCTCTGACTGTGTAGTCACTCAAATTAGGGAATTTTTCGTAAGTTATCCATTTCGAGGTAAGGAGGTAAAAATGGTACCAACCAAACGACAATCATGAAATGCTGCTTAGATTGGATTGGATTATTCCAAATCGTTTAGTTTGTAACACCGCGTGACAATAAAAAATCAGAAAGTAGACCAAACATAGCAAAACTGTTTATTTAGTTTCTCATTTTCCGGTCGAGTTTGCGTTTAAAATGACTTAGCATTTTTGAATGATATAATTACTCAATTTTTTTTTTGCATTTGGGTAGTCCTAGATGAGCAATATTTATATCAAACGAAAGAGGATGCTTTAGAAAATCTAAATTGAAGCAAAGTTGAATAAAAAATCAGAAAAAGGTTCTTTCATATTTTAATTCCTCATTATATAGGATCTGCCATCTAACGTTTTTTTTTTCAACTATTCAACCTTTTATTATAGTATTTAAAAAAAAGTTATTTGTTGAAATATGTGGTTTCTAGAGCGGAAAAAGTAAATCATAGAAGACATTGGTATGGGGTCCGCCATCTAACGTTTTTTTCAACTATTCAACCGTTGGACTATTATTTGTAGGGTGCCCGAGGCAGCCATTTGAATGAAATTATTTTCCATTATTAATTGGATTGTACTTTCAAATAAAAAAATCAGTAGTTTTTGTTTTATAGCATTTTCAAAAAAAAAAGTTATTTGGCGGACCCTATACTATCCAAATAGTAATACGAAACAGTAAAATTATTTGGAAAAAAATATTTTTTATGGGGCTTACTAAAATACACATACAAATTTCCTCTTTAAATGTCCATTTGTTTATTTTTTACAGCTGAAATTTTTTTATATATTCGTAAAATTGCACAACATAAAATTACAAAAAAAATATACATTTCTATTAAACTCGAGATCCAACACTCTGTTTTAATTTTTTTAAAGGCTCCATTTACTTCAAAAAATTATAGATTTATTGTGACAGGTGTGAGATGGCATCAATGTTCAAGACCTCCATCATAATTTTTTAAAGTTTTATTTCATTTACTCATATTTTCAAAATGATTATATTAATTAATTGAATGATCGAATAAGGAAATATCTCTTTTATAAATTGATTTTGTTAAAAAAATTTTTAGCGTCTTTATAAGTTTTTTTATACCTTGTAGAAATAGAGCCCATTCTGTTGACTGTGAATGTTTAGTGTCGATTGTGTCCATCTCCAGATTTGCGCCAATTTTGTTAACGGTTCCATTTCCCATTTCCATTTCGTTTGAAAACACTGTTCGGTGTGTATGTGTGTGTTTCCGTAGCAGTTCTTTGACTGTAACTCTGACTGTGAGTAGTTTTTAGGCAGCTCCGTAAAGGAAATGAGAAGTTTATATGCCAAAAACTTTTCTATGAATGGTAATAGTTTTCCGTGTTTTCCCCTACTCTTTTCAGCACAAATTTTTCAGTTTCCATTGCATTTTCATTTCGATTCTTTCCACATTTGTGATTTCTGTATAAAGAGCTCTCACTGCTCTCCGTGACTTTTTCTCACAGTCACTTATGCCATATCACGGTTTAGACAATGATAATTGTACAAATATTCGTTTGGTATACATTCTACCGCTTCCTGGCATTCCCCTGCTCACATCATATATATGTATATATTGCTGAATGGCAACCTTTATTAGACCTCCTGGGTAGTGAGAGGTGGTGTGGCGGAATGGCGGCAGAAGTGGAAGTCTTACCACAAAACTTTTAACCACTAAGGAAGCTCTTAAGTATGCAATAATATTTTGTTGCCGCTGTTGATGATTGCATACTTTGAGGCATTTGGAGGAGCGTTATGTTCACTCTCTCACTCTCTGTGTCTCCCTCATTTTCTAAGGAGTCAATGGAGCCAAAGCACCTTAATAATTGCAGTTTAGTGTAGGAATTTTAATGATTATAGGCATAACATTAGTCTTGGGGAAAAGTGTTGAAATTTTAAGTGGAAAATTGAGAGTACCTAAATATTGCATGTTGGGCGAGTTTAAGTAACAGGGGTCTCTGATGTGAAATGATTTAGCAAAATTATGAAATTATCGCAAATAAGTGGTAGTTGGAGGTAGAAATCATAATGTTGTGTAATGTTTGCTCATGTATATTAAGTTTTTTTTTTTCATGAACCAAAACTAAAAGAAAAGTTCACATTATAAGTGAAGTAAGTTCCGGTGAAATTTGTAGGTTCGTTCCTAATCTGGCAAGCTCGCCTGTATTACAGTTCCTTTCGCTTATAGCCATAATTTCGGCATGGTATAGTCTGCATACATCGGGTTTAACTTCCAATTCCTTGCAGTGTAGCCCATACTCCACCCCACCATTAAGTTTATAGTCGTCTGTGTATAATTTGAGATAACGACTTCTACCAGACTCAGTTTGAAATGAGTCATGCGTCATATGTCAAAAAAAGCATATTGAAAATCAAAATCTCACGATGAATCACCAGATACTTCTGTCGCAGTTGGCCTTATTGCCAACACAAAACAAAAATCATTCGGTCAGGAATGTATTATCATCAAAGTGATAAAAATATTTTTTTTGATTTTTCTTCTATTATTTAAAAAAGTTGGATTCGCAGTATTTGGAACCCTCACAGAAAAGGGACGTGGTTGAAAGCTATCTTCGACGAATTCTCAAATAAATCTAATTCGAAATTTATTCCATTATTTCTGTTCTATTTGACGTAGTTACATAAAATTTACGGCAGGCAAAAACAGTTTAATTGACCATTCTTTAAGGGATTGGAAGTTGAACAACTCGTTCGTGGAAAAAATGTATTAAGAATTAAAAAAATCTAAAAAGTTCTCAATTAAATTTAATTAATATTATCAATGTGTCGTCTCATTAATACCATCAAGTCAAAAGTATCTGTTTTTTTATTTTTAAAGACCCATAGTTAATTATACCGATCGACTCAGAATCACTTATTGAATCGATTTAGCAATGTCCGTCCAGATCCAAATGAAACTTTGCACAACGAAGTTTTTCGGGATAAAGATGAACGCTATTTAATTTGAGGCAAATCGGTTCAGATTAAGATATAGCCTCCATACCAATTTCACTCACGATTTGACTTTTTTCACTCTAGATACCACATATTTTAATAGATTTGCTTCAAAATTGGCAATCATCTTATATTTCATCTAGAAATACCTGTGGTGAAAATGTGTTAAATCGGTTCAGATTTATATATTGCTTGCATACAAATTTCCCTCCCAATTTGTCTTTTTCAGCTCTAGAAACCACATATTTTATCAGATTGTCCTTAAATTTGGTAAATCGTCTTATATTTAAATTAGGTGAAATTAGGTCAGATCGCTTCAAATTTATATATAGCTCCCATTCAAATTTCGCTCCCGATTTCACTTTTTCTGCTCTGGAAACCACATATTTCAGCAGATCTTCTTCAAATTGAGCATAACACGTTATACATGAACTGGAAGAACCTATTGTAAACATGGATCACTTCATTACATATTTGGATATAGCCCCGATACAAATATTCTTCTCGATTTGACAAATTGGCTCAGGTTATATTAGCCTATTATTAGGACACATACAAAAATCCTTCCCGTTTTCACTTTTTTTTTACCGAATTGAATTGTATTCGGATAGAAAGTGGAGTGTATCATGAAGTCGGCTCCGCCCGCCTTTAGCCTTTCCATACTTTTTTCAATCGTTCTCTGGTAGTTAATAAACTTCTAAAAAAAATTGCAATTTTCTTAAAAAATATTAATAAATTCTGAAAACGCAAAAATATTTTTTTTATGTAGACCAAAGATAATATGGAGTACTTTATTATGCGGATAAAAATACAGCCTTTTTCATATAATCTCAAAATCATAAAATTGTGTTTTTAAAAAATTTCATTATATGAGAAAAGCAAAAAAAAAAAGTATCGTCATGTTATCAAATACCAAAGTTAGATAGATGCCTAGTGCATTATGTATGTGCTTCTGATTTAGGCAACTTTATGGTTGTACATTTGAATGGTGGTTGAAAACATGTGCTTCTGGCATCTCAAACCGAGGCTCAACCAAATCCGTTGTTAAACGAGGATTTTAGGGTGGTCTGAATTCAAATCGTGAGCGGGGGCTATATCAAAACTTTGACCTATGACCTAATGACCTAAATCCAACATCTCATGCCAAATCCCAAACCCAAATCCGTTGTTAAACGAGGATTTTAGAGCGGAATTAATGCAATGCGGGTGGCTATATCCAAATCAAGCCAAAGATAATGCCAAAAAGCAAATTTTAAGTTTTCTTTTAGTTTTGGTCTATAAAAGGCAGTCGTTAGACCTATGTGAAATGGACCCAATGAACACTTTTTGAGGCAAAAACGAAAAGGGAGCAAGTAAACCTTTGAACATTTCGTACTTATCACGCCCACTTAGAGTGGAAAGTAGGAAGGTTTTTGATGCAAAATATCATAAGAAGCAGGAAGAGTTTTTAAAATTATTGCATATATCTTGATGTTTAGATGCCAATGCTTATATATTTCAGCAATATTTCTGGTTCTGATAAATACTGAAGTATAATTAAAAAAATGTTGCTGTAATACTTTTTTAATTTAATTTGTATTTTCCATTTTAGAAAATGTTAATTAGTTCATACGCCCTTCACTAGGGTATTAGGGTATTCTTACAATCAAAGTGCAGGTCGCAATTATTGACTAATCCTAACCAAAATTGGCACAAGTAAGTTTTGCGTGCTAATGACGAACGCTATTTAATTAGAAGCAAATCGGTTCAGAAACTGCACAATAAAATCGATTTTGTTCAAATATGACACCTTATATAACAAATAAAATCATTTGTGGTGAAAGTGGGTTAGATCAGTTCAGACTCATATACAGCTCCCCTACAAATTTCGCTGAAGATTTGACGCTTTCCGCTCTCGAAACCATACATTTTGACAGATTCTTCAAATTTGGCACAACACCTTATATTTGAACTCGAATTATATTTTATGAAAACGTGTCAAATCGGTTCAGATTTATCATACAACAAATATCAATGCCGATTTGACTTTTTCTGATCTAAAAACTACATAAATTAATCGATTTTGCTCACATTTAGCACAATACCTTATATTACAACTAGAAACATCTGTGGTGAAAGTGGGTGAGATCGATTCAGATTTATGTATATATAGCTCCCATACAAATTAAGATTTCAATTTAATTTTTTCCGTTCTAGATCAACATAATTATCCGATTTTGATCAAATTTGGCACAACACATTTTTTATACCCTCCACCTCCAGGACGGGGGTATATTCACTTTGTCATTCCGTTTGTAACACCTTGACACCTTCTGGGTCGTGGTAAAATTCTAAGACCATATAGCCATGTCGCTCTGTCTGTCTGTTTGTTGAAAGCACGATAGCGGCCGAACGAAATGAGCTAGGAGGTTCAAATTTTTCTTAAATGTGTCTTATGGTTGTAGATCGGTTGGGATTGAAAGTGGACGAAATCGGCAAGGACTGAAAATACCCCTAATATTTAGAGTATTTCAGCATGTTCTTTGAACATATTAGCTTGTATTTAGATGATATTTGCAATGCGCATTCCCTTTATAGAATAAAAGGGCACCATAGAGTGATTTTTATTTGTAGGGGGCGAAATGGGACAAAAAGGGATAAAAATGGTACCTATCAAACGACAACAGATAGAAACACGAAATTTGGCGTGTACATTCCTCTAATAGAGTAGATACATAATATAAAAGTATTTTTTCTAAATTCGTACTTTTAAGGGGTTAAATGGGGATAGAGGGATAAAAATAGTACCAACCTAACGGCTGCACCTAGAATAATGAAATTCGATATATACATTCCTCTGATTGCGTAGACACGTAAAATAAAAGAATTTTCCAAAATTCGAACTTTTTGGGGTTCACATGGAAAAAGGGGATAAAAATAGTACCTACCAAATGACCGCAGCTAGAATCATGAAATTCGGAGTATACATTCCTCTGACTGCGTAGAAACGAAAAATAAAAGGTTTTTCCCAAATTCGTACTTTCAAGGGATACATTGCTACAGGGGATAAAAATAGTACCAACTAAACAAATACGGCTAGTATGATGAAATTCAGTGTGTACATCCCTCTAATTATGTAGATACGTAAAATAAAGAGATTTTAGATAGTCGTACTCTTGAGGGGGCAAAATTGGTAAAAGGGGATAAAAATGGTACCAACAAAAAGGCCGCTGATAGAATCATGGAATTCGGTGTATACAATCCTCTGACTGCATAGCCACGTAAAATATTTTTTCTTCCAAATTCGTACTTTATTTTGTTGCTTTTACGACAAAAAATGGTAGAATCATGAAGTTGTCGTCTACTGCGTACATGAGAGATAAGGTATTTTCAAAATTTATTATTTTGAAATTAAAATAGGATATAAATACAACCAACCAAACGACTGTAGCTGAAACTACACTATCTATCCCTCAATATTTAGGGTATTTGTGATTGGTCCCTTATATTTACTTTATGAATTGAAGTATTATATCCATATATAGTATAAAAATATTGGTAGCCTTGGCTTATTAATTAAACTTCTGATTTTCATACATTTGAAATTTGTTGCGGACATTCCTCTTGTAGCTTGGAAGCACCACAAAGAAAATAAATGTTTTAGAGGGCGAAATGGGACAAAAAGGGATAAAATATGATACCAATGATACGACAACAGCTAGAATCATGAAATTTGGTGTGTACATCCCGCTAATTGCATAGACGCGTAAAATAGAGGGATTTTTCGAAATTCGTACTTTTAAGGGATTCGGAGTATACATTCTGACTATGAAGACTCGAAAAAGGGTTTTTGCGAAATTTGTACATTTGGGCGGAGAATTGGGATATCTTTAAAATTTATACTTTTCTTATCACTTTGTCTGTATCTGAAAATGCTTCTTTCTAATGGCGACTGACAATCGCCTAATATTTAGGCATGCTCACTTTCACAATTTCAGCATTTTATTTATATATAGTAGTCGATTTTAAACAGTGCGCATAAGTATACATTATAGTTTGAAATAGTAAACAAATATAGTAATGTGCATAAAAATATCAAAATTTTCGTAATATGGTACTATGCTTCTATGTAAAGTCGACATCCTTTAATCTGCTGGTAATACTGTGGAATGCACTCCATGGTGGAGGGTATATAAGATTCGTCACGGCGGAACTTAACGACTTCTTACTTGTTTCTTTGTTACTTGATGTTGGAATATCAAAAATGAATTAAAATATAATTTAGTAACTTTGACAGCTTGGTTTAAAAAAAAAACAAAAAAATTAACTTTTTACTCGAAAATTAGTATTTTGCCCAACCATGCAATGGTTCCGCTTTTAATAATCACTACATTCAGTAGGTTACTTTGAAGATTATCCTTTTGGTAAACTCAGCTGCTACACAAGCCTTGATACTTGAACAAAAGAAACCTAATTTCCCCGCAAATCCCATTAGCATAACGCATAAAATACTATTTCAAGACCCATCAATCCCTCATCCCAAAAGCCTTCAATCATACATTTCTTCAAAACAAACAAATAATAAAACCACTCAAATCACACATTTCTTCTGATCAATGTTTAATAAAAAAAGCCACAATACAATATCCTTTTGAATATATTTGCTTGGCACCAGAAGTTATGGAAATATTCTAAACATTCATACATATAAACCTTTTGACTAGCAGAGCAGCAGTAGCAGGTGCGGAATGGAAAAATCATGCCCGCTTCCTTCCCTTTTGTTGTGGAAACCATAAAATTTGCTGCTCCATCAGCAATCATGGCTTAACACATATCCCAGATTTCCGTCTCCACAATTGAATATTTATATAAAAATCTATAAAGTCATTCTTATGCATTTTTCTGTGAAAAATCTTTGCTTTCAGACGAATTCTTCTTTTTTGTTTTTGGCTGCATATATTATAAAAAACACAACAAAATTTAATTTGTGTTATGAATTTCATTTGAAAAGACTGGAAGGATGGGCAGTACGGAAAGTTTGGGAAATGTATTTGAAACTAGTAGCATGGGTAAGAGCTGTAAAGATTGAGGTACTTTTTTTTAATTCGACTATATCTTATTGAAATATAGGGATCTTGTTATGCCTAATTTAAACAAAATATTTAACAACAAATATATCTTATTTATAATTATGATCCTTAAAATGTTAAAAATCGTAGTCATATTCATATAAATATTATTTACTGACCTCCAGGATGGGAGTATACTAACTTTGTCATTCCGTTTGTAACACCTAGAAATATCGACCTGAGACCCTATAAAGTCCGTCCGTCTGTTGAAAGCACGCCAGAATCTAAAAAAGGAGCTAGGAGGTCCAAATTTTCCATAAATACGTCTTATTGTCGTAGATCGGTTAGGTTTGAAACTGGACGAAATCAGCCCAAAGGGAAAAATTTTTCCCTCGCAAGGACTAAAAAAACCCATAATAACCCCTAATATTTTAGAGTACTTAAACATATTTTTCCAATATGTCTGATTGTACTTTCCTGATATTGGGTATGCGCATTCCCCCGATAACAAAAACATGCACCATAAAACGATTTTTATTCGTAGGGGGTCAAATGGGGCAAAAGGGATACAAATTGTACATATCAAACGACAACAGCTAGAAACACGAAATTTGCTGTGTACTTTCCTCTAATTGAGTAGGTACATAATATGAAATTATTTTTTCCAAATTCGTACTTTTAAGGGATAAAATGGGAATAGAGGGATATAAATTGTACCAACCAAACGGCTGCACATAGAATACATTCCTCCGACTGCGTAGACACGTAAAATGGAAGGATTTTTCGAAATTCGTCCATTTTGGGGTTCAAATGGAAAAAAGGGTTAAAAATAGTACCAACCAAATGTTCGCAGCTACAGTCATGAAATTCGATATATGCATTACTCTGATTGCGTAGACACGTAAAATAAACGGATTTTTCGAAATTCGTACTTTTTGGGGTTAAAATAGAAAAGTGGATAAAAAAGTACCAGCCAAATGACCACAGCTAGAGTCATGAAATTCGGAGTATACATTCCTCTGACTGCGCAGACACGAAAAATAAAGGTTTTTTTCCAAATTCGTACTTTCAAGGGATACAATGGGTGCAGAGGGATAAAAATAGTACCAACTTAACGGCTAAAGCTAGAATGATGAAATTCTTTGTGTACATCCATCTAATGGCGTGGACACGTAAAATAAAAAGATTTTAGAAAGTCGTAGGGGGGTAAAATGGGAAAAAGGGGATAAAAATGGTACCAAACAAATTGCCACAGCTAGAATCATGTAATTCGGTGTATACATTCCTCTAACTGCATAGACACGCTAAATAAAAAGATTTTTCCCAAATCGTACTTTTTACTTTTGCGGCAAAAAATTTTTGAATCATGAAGGTAGGTTATTTTGCACTGGCTTTTCAAAATTTGTATTTGTTTTGGTTATATTCAAAAAATATATATTTCCCTGTAATATTACAGCAATATTACGAAAATCGACAGCCTCTATGAAATGCTTGTTATATATAGACATTTTCTTTTATTGAATCAAATTGTGCTTAATCTAAAATTCTAATAATATCTAATAATAATTAAATCGCTACAACTAATAATATTTATTGTAATACCATAGCTCCGATTATTTTCTGATTTATCAGCTAAAATAGTATTTTATTTAATTTTTTTTCTCGAAAAACAAATATTTAAAAATATTTATATATATATATATATTAATTTTAATTTTGTGGGCTAAAATGTCTTTCACAGAATAAAAGGTTCTTGAATATAATCTGTCAATTGATCACCCTTATCAGATTTCCCCAATCTCATCACACCTCCTTCGTTTCACGCTCATCCCAGAGCAAGCGTTCTGCATACTTTCCAATCGTTTCGAATGCGTTGTACGAAAAGATTTTGCAATGTTTTGTGCTGCCTAGATTCTCGAGTATTTTGTATATTTTTTATTGCATTTTATCAATAAATTTTGCTTAGTTTTAAACCAAATCACAAAACAACAAACTCACAGAGAACGGATAGAGTGGAATTCCACTGCACCACCCAACAAAAATAAAAAACGGGCCAAGAATATTTGAAAATGAATAAAAGAAGGATTCAGTGCTCCCGATATTGTCTGCCTGTATGTGCGGGTGCACACATGTTGCCGCCGAGCCGAGAGTGGCTTTGTTTATAAATTATTTCTGTGGTTATGGCTCGAACAGCAACTGATGGCGCTGGGTGACGTCTGGGGGAAGTAGAAGGGGTTGGCTGTAAAGGAATATTTTTTTATTAGAACTGACAGGATGCAACCTTTTGTTTTGTACTTTGATATGTTTCCAGAATTTGCATATGTTTGTAGCATTTTTATTTATTGAATAAAACATGCATCCGAGCATTTCGGTTGTGTTGTTGCATTTCTTTCTGTTTTTTTGTTGTTGTCTTGTCCTGTGACATTCTTGTCTTTTGTTTAATGTTGATTTAAGATTTTGTGGGATTTTTTGTAAGATTGTGACTTTTCTTTTATTTTTTATTTGGGCTTCTAAATATGAAAATGATTTTAAATTTGAATTTAAAAGACCGAATATATTCAGGAAGATTGTCGGGCCGCCACGGAAATTGCGAAAAATAAAACTTTCGTTTAAAGTAGAACCAATTGATAAACTCAGAATTTCGTATCGCATTAAATAAAAGTATTTATCTCAGAAAAAACGCAATGTAGTAAGATTTCTTATAATATTCTAAATAAACTACAGCAAATATTTAAACAAATATGTTACTTCACTCAGATACTCCTACAAAACTTCAAGAAATGTTCAATTTTTATAATTTCGCTTCCAAAGAGGTAACAACATTATTTTGCCTGTAACTTTTATGTTTTTCCCGCATGTGCATATATTTTTTATTTTTCGTGAAAAAAGAATATAATATAATGCCCTGAATCCTCTTGACACACTCCAATAATGTCATTCTTTAATTGTAAATAACCATTTGGGACAGACAAATAGTGCAACGCATTGAAGGAGTCACATAAGACCCTAAGTATGTTAGGACCTAATTTTTTTAAGTTGTTTGAGAAATGTCTGTCCGTCCGTCCATCCGTCTCTCGAAAGGAGTTAAGGAATCAATTCAATCTTTGCTCATGGTAATATTTTTCCCAAACTTAGTTTAAGTTCGAAGATGGTCGTTATTACAACGCCCCTTCTTTTACCTCCCACACAATTTTCTTAAATCCTTAACAAATTCTATAACTGAAATCCACTATATTTTCATGTTTTATCATTATACCCTCCACCTCCAGGATGGGGGTATACTACCTTTGTCATTCCGTTTGTAACACATTGAAATATCGACCTGAGACCCTATAAAGTATATATATTCTTCATCGTCATAAAATTCTAAGACGATATAGCCATGTCCATTCGTCCGTCCGTCTGCAGAAAGCACGATAGAATCTAAAAGAAAGGAGCTAGGACGTCCAAATTTTGCATAAATACGTCTTATAGTCGTTGATCGGTTGGGATTGAAACTGGGCGAAATCGGCCCAAAGGGAAACATTTTTCTTTCACAAGGACTGAAAAAAACCATAATAACCCCTAATATTTTAGATTATTTAAGCATATTTTTTCAATATGTCTGCTTTGTACTTACTTATTAGCTATGCGCATTCTCTCGATAACAAAAACGTGCACCATAAAACGATTTTTATTCGTAGGGGGTGAAATAGGGCAAAAGGGATAAAATCATACATTTCAAACGACAACAGCTAGAAACACGAAATTCGGTGTGTACATTCCTCTACTTGAGTAGATACCTAATATGAAATTATTTGTTCCAAATTCGTACTTTTAAGGGATAAAATGGGAATAGAGGGATAAAAATGGTACCAACCAAATGGCTGCACCTAGAATAATGAAAGTCGGTGTATACATTCCTCTGATTGCCTACACGGATTTTTCGAAATTCGAACTTTTTAGTGTTAAAATGAAAAAGGGGATAAAAAATGTACCAACCAAATGACCGCAGATAGAGGCATGAAATTCGGAGTATACATTCCTCTGACTGCGTAGACACGAAAAATAAAAGGTTTTTTTTCGAATTCGTACTTTCAAGGGATACAATGGGTACAGGGGATAAAAATTGTACCAACTAAACGAATACAGCTAGAATGATGAAAGTCGGTGCGTACATCCTTCTAATTGCATAGAGACGTAAAATAAAGAGATTTTAGTTTGTCGTACTCTTTAGGGGGTAAAATTGGAAAAAGGGGATAAAAATGGTCTCAACCAAATGGCCGAATCATGGAATTCTCTCTGGAATACAATCCATGGTGGTAGGTATAATATAAATTCGGCCCGACCGAACTTAACGCCGTTATTACTTGTTTTTATACCCTACAACACTTCGTGGGTTAGGGTATTATAAGTTAGTTTCGCGCCAAATGTTTGTAACACGAAGAAATAATTGAGCTAGACCCACCTTTAAGTATACCGATCGGCTTAGAATCACCAGCTGAGTCGATTTAACGATGTCTGTCTGTCCGTCCGTCCGTCTGCTGTCCATCTAAGCTTGTTCGCACTCTACAGGTCGCAATTGTTGTCCGATTGTCATGAAACATGGGAGAAGTTATTTTTTCTGGCCAAGGACCATCGGTATTGAATTTGGAGAAAATCGGTTCAGATGTATATATAGCCCCCATACAAATGTCGCTCCCGATTTGACTTTTTCCGCCCTATAAAGCACATTTAGTACCCGATTTTCTTCAAATTTGGCTTAACACCTTATAATCAAACTAGAAATACCTGTGGCGAAAGCTGGTTATATCGGATCTGATTTAGATATAGCCCCCATACAAATGTCGCTCTCGATTTCACTTTTTCCGCTTCAGAAACCACATATTGTACCCGATTTTCTTTAAAATTGGCACAACATTTTATAATCGAACTAGAAACGCCTATGGTGAAAGTGGATAAGATCGGTTCAGATTTAGATATAGCCCCCATACAAATGTCGCTGCCGATTTCACTTTTTCCGCTTTAGAAACCACATATTGTACCCGATTTTCTTTAAATTTGGCACAGCATTTTATAATCGAAATAGAAACACCTATGCTGAAAGTGGGTAATATCGGTTCAGATTTAGATATAGTCCCCATACAAATGTCGCTTCCGATTTCACTTTTTCTGTTTTAGAAACTACGTATTGTACCCGATTTTCTTTTAAATTGGCACAACATTTTATAATCGAACTAGAAACACCTATGCTGAAAGTGGGTAAGATCGGTTCAGATTTAGACATAGCCCCCATACAAATGTCGCTCCCGATTTCACCTTTTCCGCTTTAGAAATCACATATTGTATCCGATTTTCTTTAAAATTGGCACAACATTTTATAATCGAACTAGAAACACCTATGGTGAAAGTGGGTACGATCGGTTCAGATGTAGATATAGACCTCATACAAATGTCGCTCCCGATTTCACTTTTTCCGCTTTAGAAACCACATATTGTACCCGATTTTCTTTAAAAGTGGCACAACATCTAAAAATCCAACTAAAAACATCTATTGTGAAAGTGGGTAAGATCGGTTCAGATTTGGATGTAGCCTTCATACAAATGTTGCTCCCGAATGTTAAACCGATTTTGGCCAAACTTTACATATTATATTTCATCAATAAACATACATGGTGAAAGCGGGTCACACCGTTCCAGGTTTCAATATACCCCCATACAAATGCCCTTTCCGATTTAACATTTTTTGTCAAACACATACATTTACAGGATGCAAAAATCCTTCCCGATTTCACTTTTTACCGAATTGAATTGTAATGAGATAGAAAGTCCGTCCGTCTTTAGCCTTTCCTTACTTGTTTGGGAGATGCCCATATGTCCATACTTTGGTATAACCCAAATGGTGCCCACTCTGATCTATTACAGCTCTAGCAACTACATCTTACATCGTATGTTCATAAAATTTTTGCAGATCATTATATGTTTCAACTACGAATACCTACCGTGAATGAGAAATACATTGGCGGATGTTTTTGCAGAGGCCTCAAGTGTTGTTATAGGTCCCCTTCAAATGTCCGTCCGATTCATCCTATTAGCACTGTATAATCTGTAGTTATCATTGCATCTTGATCAATTTTTCCATATCATGTAATATTTACGGAATATCTGCTGGAAAATTGGATCAATTACTTTATTATTTACCATATTCATTAAATTTGACTAAAGATGAATTGATAGTAACTGTATTATTTATATGAACTACATAAAATCGCTCCCATGAAATACCTAGGTTTAGTAATCAATGCGATGATATATGCAGGTAGTGGTGTAGGGTATTATATAGTTGGCCCCGTCCGACTTTAGCCTTTGTTTTTTTATTAATTATGTTCTCTGAGAGTGATGGTATATTATTATAAAAGATAGGGATAATTTTTACCCCTTTTTGCCCTATAGTTTCTAGTGGAAATATAAGATATTTTGCCAAATTTGAAGAAGATCTATTAAAATATGTGGTTTCTAGAACGGAAAGTGTCAAATTGGAAGCGAAAATTGTGCAGGAGAAATATATAAATCTGAATCGATCTAACACATTTGCACCACAGGTGTTTGTAGTTGAAATATAAGAAATATAAATTTGCCAATTTTAATGGTTACGTATGATGACGATAGTTATAAATAAATGCAAACCATTTGAGATATTTCCAAAACTTTATGATTGTCTTGAAATACAATCAAGACATTTATGAATGGAACTCGACCTCGTTCGTATGGCCACCGCAGGCACGTCGGCATCAGTCCATTCGTTGGACCCAATTTTCGCTTTCAATTTTGGCTCTGAGTTCTTCCAACGTCGTCGGTTTGTTGGCAGAGACCAATGATTTGACGTAGCCCCAAAGAAAAAAGACAAAAGGCGTTAAATCGCAAGAACGAGGCGGCCAATTGACTAGTCCATTTCTTGAGATAACACGCTCACCAAACTTACTCTTCAAAAAATCGATTGTAACGTGGGCTGTGTGGCTTGTGGCACCGTCTTGTTGAAACCACATATCGCACCAAACAGTTATTTTTTGTGGATAAACTGGTGATTCGTGAAGCACATGCGGATTTCCACCAAACCAATAACGCATATTTTGCTTATTGGCAAACACTTTGAGCCAAAAATGAGCTTCGTCACTGAAGATGATTTTGCGATGAAATTCATCATCTTGGCGCATCTTCTCCATCCCAATCGTAGAACGTTCGTCGCGTCAAATGGTTCATCGGCTTCAATTCTTGAGTCAGCTTGAACTTGTATGGGTGTAAACCAAGATCCTTACGCAAAATTCGCCATAAATGGGTCTTGGCGATGTCCAGCTCTTGAGAACGCCGCGGAATCTATTGATGTGGATCGTTTGCTAGGGACTCCTGAACGGCAGCGATATTTTCGTCACTTAGACCAACCCGTTGTCTCACTGTCACGGCAGCATCACACAAGGAATATGCAGACTCGAATTTTTGCACTAAGCTTGTTATTAATATGATGAAAATGTTGAAAAAAGGAAAGTAAGAGTTAGATGACCAGTGAAATATTGCGTTCACAATTTAAGTTCAAAGTTGTCAAGTACCTATTGGATGAAAGCCATTTAAAAAACAGCATTTTTCCTTTCTAAATGAAATATTTGTTTAAATTGTTATATTTTATGTATAAAGCCACGTGTGAGGACGACATGTGCTTCTAGAAGAGGGGCCATAAGTTCAACGTTTATTCAAAGATTTTATTTAAATAGGTCTGGTTTTCATTGTCAAGATGTCGGCTAAATAACAAATATTTTATCGTTTATAATAGACACTCTATTCTTCGTTAGAATGCTAGCTATTAAAAAATAAAACTATGTAATGTTATTATTTTATTGGGTTTTCCGTGCCAGCAAAAAAGGAATTAATATTTTTTAGGGAGTGTCTCCAAACCACTTTACTAGTTGAAATAATGTAAAATTGAATGATATTTTCTTAAACAATTTTTTTTCTTAACAAGTTTTGATGTGTGGAAAATTCAAGTAAATTATTACGACAGAAAACTTTCTTCTGTGAAATTCAGTAGTTGCTAATACATCTTAAATACAAACAAGACAAACACTGCCATAATAGGCTATTCTGTCCAAAGTCAACATAATATGGATACAACTATATTGGACTTTGCACTAACTACTGAAACTAAAAAATATATAAAATATAATTTCAAGTAGAGAAACTTAAAAACATATCAAATACCTCGTCCTAATATTATGGAAAATGCATGAAGGAATTCAGAGTGTAGTTAATGAGCCACTGGCCTATGTACGATGATTGTCGTAGAAATAGAATTGTCTGTAAACTATCTTCCGATCTATTTGAAATTTTTAAAATGTCCATAAAGTATATCTTTTGTGAGACATTACGTAAGGTTCGGTCCATGTTTATTATTTAATATCTCTTTTTGGGCAATTTTCCCCTGATCTATTCTAATTTCACAAAATGCTTATTGCTGCCCTTTGAAAATCCGTAAAATGGTTCCTTTAAAGGACCTGCCTAACTCTCTCTTCAGCCATGTTTAGCCTTTATTCTATCGAGTCATGCCTAACCAACTCAATCCTTTGTGGTCCTTCAATTTTTGACATCCCTGCTACGGACAATCGGATGAAGTTAATCAAATTTTAAGCCTATCAAATGAAACCAGCTCAGCTCAGTTTAGTTTTCAACATTAAAATTTTCAGCTTTCAATCAAAACGAAGAGCAAAAAACTTCCATGAAATGGTATATCAAAACCACCCCCTTGTGCCCCTGCTGGCCATGCTTTGTTAACGTTAACCTCAAAAACCAATAACAGCACGAGCAGCAACAAAACGAACACGAACAACTCAAACCCCCAGCTGACAAGCAAATGGTAGGGAGAACAAAAAGTTTATCGATAAAATTGAAATATGGCTAAATACGTCGACCATATAAATTGCTTGACAGGATAGTTAACCTTAGTCTGCACTTTTGCCACACACAAACAGACACACTCACACGCTCATGCAACGACAACACGACTCTAAAAATCGTAAAAGGCAATTTTTCTTCATATATGCAGTAGAAAGCCGAGATGGTTCCGTGGGAAGGTGGAAGCAAAAGCAACACATTTACCTTAGAATTCATTCGCATTTAAGGAAAAAGGTTGGGAAGCAGAAATAAAACTAACATTTAATGCATTCGCCGAACAAAGGTCGTGCAAAAGGGTATAAAGTAAGCAGAGAACATAGGGAAACCACACGGAAAAAAGGGATACCTGGAGTTCAACACAAAAGCACAAATCAGAATCAGAACAAACAAATAGACTATACAAAAGCCGAGAATCCTGGGCAGGCTACACCGTAAAATGTTAGCCGAATTTCCCTTTAATCAGCTGCAGAAGGTTGCCACCACTCCACCATCAAAGGGAGAGGGGGGGAGGCAAATGAAGAGCCAACAACCGCAAAGTAAAACGAAGGTAATAAAATTGCAACACTGATTAATGTACGCTTTTTGTAAAAAAGCTAAAATAAAAACATAAAGGAAACCAAATCCCGAAAATGAATGTTATAACTCCCTTCGCAACTGTTAAAAGGGAAAAATTGGTAGTAATCGCCAAACACCAAATGAGTGTTGGGAGACTGCAAAGGGTCCTACAAAAGATATCAAAGCTAAGATAGCAGACATAGGTAGAAAGTGAAGCCAAGCGAAAACAAATTATTAGCTCTAAGTGAAAGAAAAAAATGGAAAATATGGTTGGGTTTGAACACGTAATTATTTTTAGTGAATCTTTTTTAAATTTTTTTACTAAAGAACGTCCCTAAATTGAAACAAGATTGAGTTTGCCACCATTTTTCCAGTTGAGAAATATTAAACCAATTTAAAGGGGTTTCGTACCTACATCTTTTTCAGCGACAAGCTTCAATCTCATTGCGCTGGATATGTTAATCATTAACATTGTAGCTTTTGGGATTCCGAAAATACACGAGTCATTGTCGAAAAGCTAATGCACCCACATCCTCAAAACATCTTCAGTTTGTAGTGATCTCAACCGAGACATGTAATTAAAATTGTTGTGCCTAAAATATGATAGCGAAATCTCTTAGTAGACGGCGAGCTAATTTTCAACACGTACCGTCATGCCGATTCATTTTGGCCATAGCTGTTTATGATTTCAGCGAAAATATATAGAAAATGTTAGAACCTTACTTCGATTATGACTCTATTTTCTCATAGCCGTTCTGAAGTCTATTAACGATATGTAATAACGCTTTTCTTAGGTCTAGATTTAGTGGACGTGGGCTAGTGGAGCGTGGAGCGTGGGTCAAAAGAGAATTGTTACAACAGTCACCTCTTAGAATTAAAGATTATCTAGAGACAATTTCGAGAAAACAAAACAATAAGAGTTGACCCTATAAGTGAATCCTATAATGAGTTGTTTATTTATTTATTTACAGATATTTAGTTTATGATTAAAAATTACAAACTAAATATAGATAGAGGCTATGACAACTAAGGCCTTAAGCACTATAGAACATGGACGGATATAAAATAATTGTTCAAATTAATCGCAATAGGTTAGTTACTTTTAGAAATGAAATTAATTTATTTAATTGTGATGTATCATTATAATCGAGAACCGAAGACGGCTTTAAACTCCCAAAGACATTAGTTCTGGTATCCCGAAAACGCGGGCAGTAATCTAGCATGTGTTCAACGTCAATTTCATCAGCGTCACAGAAAGGACAGTTCAAGGAAATACTTTTATCAATGTATTTCAAATGGGTAATCCTAGTGTGACCTAGTCTCAATCGGATAATTTTTGTCAACTCAAATCTATCAATATCAATCATACCAGCAAGTTTGCCAATCGTGTTTCTGGAAGCATTGACCTTTCTGTACCAGGTCGATGTCCTATCATAATCTCTCATATGACTGTCTTTGAGTCTAATTTCAAGATAGTGATCCATATCTCTAAAGTTGAAATTTGTTAAAAATGTTAAAGGACAAGATAAAGCATTCCTAGCAGCACTATCGGCGAATTAATTTCCAGTTATGTCCATGTGACCAGGAATCCATAAAATCTTAATTGTCAATCAGCATGCCTCTAATGTGGCTTGGATAATATGCGCGGTTGCCAATATTCTTAATTGCATCCACGGCAGACAAAGAATCAGTACAAATGACATATTTCTTTCTGCTAGTCCTAATATGTTCAATAGCCATGAAAATAGCAATAATCTCCGCAGAGAAAACGGAGCTATATTCTGGGAGAAGTGATGTCATGATCGTTCTATCCTTAGTAGTTATGCTAAATGAAGTATTGTGGTCGTTTTTTATACACTGACGGATCAACGTATTCGGAAAGGTTTCGTTTAATTTCTGTAAATTTAGTGTGATATATTTCTTGCGGTGTAGAACTTTTGTTATGTATACGTAATGATTCTATTATTGAATCTTTCAAATGCCATGGGGAAGTTTGAATTTATGAGACCTTATTGGGTGAAATGGTATGTCAAGATGTTTACAAATAGATATTACCTTGTGATTAGTAGATTGTATTTGAAATCATTTTTTCCTTTTAAGAGTTTTAGCAATTGGAATGTAGTTCGGCGTATCGTGGCAGGATAATATAGATTTAGCTGTAGTATGAGATCGTAAGTTCTCAATTGTAGGCAAGTGAGCCTCAAAGAGAAGGTTATTAATTGGTGTAGTTCTAAATGCCCCTAAGGCAATGCGGATAGCACTATTGTAAATTGTCTTTAATTTATTCAAATTCTGTCGGGACGTATAACCATAAAGATATAGTCCGTATAGTATCTTACTTGTAATCAAAGAGTTTATAACAGAAAGAATGGATGTAACACTGTATTTAAATTTCAAGGAAGAGATACATTTTATTATATTCAAACGCTTCGAAAGTGATGAACTTAAATAGTTAATATGAGTAAGCCATCTATAATTAGAGTCGACAAAAACACCAAGTATACGCAATGATTCCACTTCATTAATGGAATCATTATTGAAAGAAAGAGAAAAACGACAGTTATGTTTTCTACATATGAGAAGATGTCTGCATTTTGAAATGGAAAGTGTTGTTCCTGAATACTTGCCCCATTCTGATATATCCGAAAAGACAGGGTTCAAATCACTGCCACAGTCTTGTCTAGGTAATTGCTTCACGATCAAGAAGTCATCTGCATATGCACAGAAAGAAATATCTTTGTATAATTTCAATGTTCCACATAACTTGTTGTAAGATATCAGGAAGAGAACAACTGATATCGGAGATCCCTGAGGGATGCCATTAAATAATGGGAATGTTCCTGATACATGAGTACCTACTTTTATTTTAAACTATCGATTTCTCATGAAATTAAAAATGTATCGTATTATATTAGGTCCAAGTTTCCATTCCTTTAGATAATGAGTTAAAATAAACTAAAATGTAGGAAAATTGAACTTCGTATAGCGCTAACGCAATATTTCCTCATTCCAAGTTCAAACGTTTCCTTGAAAGTTGTACTTGCTTTGAACTAAATTCGAGTTCAAATTTTCTTCAAACCAAGTACATTTTTACTAAATCTAAGTAAAATTTTGCTGAAATTTTCCTGGGACTAAGTACATTTTTACTCAAATCAAGTAAATATTTACTTAAACTGAGGAATAATATGCTGATTTTTTCCTCATAAAAGTTAATTTTTATATAACTGAGGAAAACTTTACTTGATACATGGAAAAAAGTGAACTTAATATAAGTTCAATTTAACTAAAATAAATCAAACAACTGATTTTGCTTCAGGGTATGCAAAAGTAATACGAAAAATGACTGCATGAAATATTTTTCAAAAGTTTCATGAAACTTTTACCATAAAGAGTTCACAGTAGTCGTTTAGAATAATACTTGAAGAATTTAAGAAATAAGTCTCCGTAAATGAACGGGAAATGTTTCTTAGATTAATATTCAAGAATTTTCTAAACAATTTGAAGTGATTTTTTATAAGTTCATTAATAATTCAATGTATGGAGAACTCGGCATAAAAAACACATTTTTTAGTTAAAATTTCCTAAATGGATTTTATCCCTTCCAAAAAAAATTCTTAATATTTTTATACACTCCACGAGAGTCTTTGTGCATTTGTTTATAACACCCAAAAGGAAGCGAGATAGACCCATTGTTAAGTATACCGATCGACTTAGAATCACTTTTTAAATCGATTTAGCAATGACCGTCTGTCTGTCTGTCCATCCATACTTGTAATCACGATACAGGTCGCAATTGTAGACAGAACCAAATGAAACTTTGCACAACGAAGATTTTCACCACAAGGACGAACGCTATTTAATTCGGTTCAGATTTAGATATAGCCCCCATACGAATCTCGACGTAAATAAATCTCCAGCACTTGTCCAATGTAAGTGCTCTTCGACGCTAGCCCGTCCACTTCGCAACCTTTTCAACCTTGCATACCGTGCAGGGGTCTTCCCAGCGCGTTGGAAGATTGCGAACATAAAAAAGGTGAGGCTAATAACTCTGCTAACTATCGACCGATCGCGATTTGCTCAGCACTCTCGAAGGTAATGGAGTATGGCGAATCACCATCTTGTGAGGTATTTAGAGACTAATGACTTACTTAATGATCGACAGTATGGCTTCCGTAGGAATCGATCTACGGGTGACCTGATGACGCAGCTGTCCGAAAAGTGGAATCATTCCAATCACAAGTTTGGTGAGAGTAAGGTCGTTGCTTACTCATATAGAGCTTCCTCAGAGATCGCACTATACGAGTTGTTATAGATGGGTTCTCATCCGACGAGCATAGGTTAACCGCAGGGGTACCGCAGGGCTCTGTCCCTTCCCCTTCCCTTTTTCTTATTTTCATCGATGACCTCTTGGATCGGACTACAAATGCAATCTATTCATTCGCGGATGACAGCAACCTCTGTCATTCATACTCATTCGATCATAGACCAAGTCGTCAAGAAATTGATGACAAAAGGCGATTGATGGACGAGTCACTCAGTCAAGATTTACTGGTCATTTCCAAATGGGGTCAGGTGAATAGAGTGGATTTTAATGCAAGTAAGACCCAATGCTCCTTGTTGTCTCACAAGCGGTTCACTGATCCAATGGTGTCGTCGATTTCTATGAACGGTGTAAATGTTGAGCAATCGGACACTCTTGATGTTCTGGGCATGAAAATACATTGCGATTGTTCGTTGGACAAAACATGCATTAGATGTGTCGAAAAAAAACAATCAAGTGTCTTGGCTTTTTAAAGAGGTGTAGGAAATTCTTCACTCCCTCCGATCTTCTCAATATGTACATTACGTACATCAGACCTAAGATGGAATACAACTCCCATATATGGTCGGGTGCTCCAAGATCTTCCTTGGAGCTACTTGACCGTGTTCAGACGAGGGCGATGATGTTGATGGGTGACAGCAGGATATCCAATTCTGTTGTCTCCCTTGAACATCGTCGTAATGTGGGATGTGTATCGCTATTTTATCGATACTTTTATGGTGTTTGTTCCTCGGATATGCGTGATCTCATACCGGAAGTGAGGACGTTCGGTAGAGATACGCGACTTTCAAGGAACTCTCACCCATTTCTTGTCGATTGGACAGCTGGCCGCACTACACATTACAGTATGAATTCGTTCTTTGCTCGTATGTGGAATCGACTTCCGGCAAATATCTTTCCCGCCAATTATGACATCCTGAAATTCAAAACAGATGTCAACAAATACTTCTCCCTTTTTCCTCCTCCCTAACCCTTATCTTCCTTTTGCCAAGGCAATGCACTGCATTTATATGGGACATCCCCTGAGTGTTGGTTCAGTGAAAAAAAAGATGTGGTATCTTTTACAACAGATTTTCTTCAAATTGGCAAAACATCTTATATTTTAACTAGAAACTCCTGTGGTAAAAATATGTTAGATCAGTTTAGATTTCTATATAGCTCCCATACAAATTTCGCTCCCGATTTGATTTTTTCCGATTTTCAGATTTGCCAAAACATCTTATATTTAACATGTTTTAACAGATCCTGTTCAAATTAGACGAAATATCTTATATTTCTTCTGTAAACAGCCATTGTGTAAATGTGTCAGATCGGTTCGGATTTAAATATAGCTTCCACGCAAATTTGACTGCCGATTTCAGTTTTTTTTTACTTATAAACCACATATTATAACAGATCTTCTTCACATCTTTCAAAACATTTTATATTGCATTTAGAAACACCCATGGTGAAAATGGGTCAGATCGGTTCAGAGTTACAAATAGCTACCATATAAATTTCGCTGCCGGATAGACTTTTTCCGACCCAGAAACCACGAATTTTCACCGAATTTCTTCAAATTGAGCATAACACGTTTTACTTGAACTGGAAGAATCTATTGTGCAAGTGGGTCACTTTGTTCCATGCTTGGATATAGTCCCGATACGAATATTCTTTTCGATTTGGCAAATTGGACCAGGTCATATTAGCCTATGATTAGGAAACATACAAAAATTCTTCCCGTTTTCACTTTTTTTACCGAATTGTATTGTATTCGGATAGAAAGTGGAGTATGTCATATTGTCGGCCTCGTCCGACTTTAGCCTTTCCGTTCTTGTTTAAATTTATTTTGATTTGTCATTGTTAGTATTAGTAAATATTTAGCCTGTGTTAAGAAATTTATAAGAATATTTAATTTTATTTTGCTATTTGTTCTATTGAAATTAAAAAAAGGGTTTATATTGAAATGACATGCGACAAATTCGGATCTTAGCTCAGGCAACGAGATGTGACTGCTTATTTTTGTGGAATATAACGCAAAGAGATTGTCCAGAAATATAATATTCACAAAAATTCAATATTTCGCATTACTGCTATTTTTTAAAAGAAATCGATCGACCAAGATAAGTGGTAGGACGGAAAATTGTATGAGCAAACTTGTAAAAATAGTCTCTTGCTATGAACGAACTGTACAATTACAAACTTACAGAGCTTTTAAAGTAAGTAACCCTTAGTTGCATATGTTTTGTCCACCATCTTTACATCTTTTTCAGCAGCAAGCTTGAATCACATTGCGATGGCTTTGTTAATCATTAAAATTGTCGCTTTTGGGGTTTTCCGAAAATACACGAGTCGTTGTAGATGTGCCAATGGACCCAGAAAGAGACACTTTGATTTGGTCTGGAAGCATCTTTAGTTCTTAGTTCTGTCAATCAATAAATTATGATAACTACAGCAAATTTTCAGCACGTACTGTCATGACGATTCATCTTGGCCATAGCTGTTTATGACTTTAGTGAAAATATATAGAAAATTTTAGAACCTTACTTCGATTATGATACTATTTTGCCATAGCCATTCTGAAGACTATTAGCGATATGTAACACATTATTTCTCAGGTCTGAGTATAGTGGACAATAGGTGGTTCGAAAAAAGAATTTAAGATTATCTATAAACAATTTCGACAATTGTTGTTGTTTGTATGTATAGTTGGTCTGTTATGTTGTATGTCTTGTCATTTATTTTGGTTCAAGACCATAGGTTGTGCCGAAGTCTTCAGCAGAACCCAAAATTAGCAAAGAAGGCAAAGTGAGACCTTTATTGTTGCAGCTGAAAGTTGACTGCGCAGTTTCGATGGGCGCTACACCATCTCATCAGAACTTTCGCAACGAATGTATGTCTTTGACTTAAATCAGGGTTCATATTAGTACCAGCGGTCACATATTTCTAATGAGAAACGCTGATAAACAAAATATTCCACCGAACTAAGTCGACACACTAAAAATCTCACTTTGCCAATTCAATGTTGTTTGTGCATGTGCTCGCATCGCTCGCAACAATGCAAAGGTTGTTGTTGTACGGTATGTCCCGTCTTCACTGTACCTCGTGTGTATTGTTGTTGTTTGTATGTATAGTTGGTCTGTTATGTTGTATGTCTTGTCATTTATTTTGGTTCAAGACCATAGGTTGTGCCGAAGTCTTCAGCAGAACCCAAAATTAGCAAAGAAGGCAAAGTGACAATTGTTACTTTTTTCTGTTCGGTGTGGTGATTTAACGCAGAAAACTATGCCAATTGAAACTAGTCGAACTTGACCCCAGAATATGTTATTATTATTTCCGTTCGTCTACAAATTACATATAGAAAAGCAAGAAAAATCGAGGGACAGGTTTACTAAACATTTAAAACAAACAGTTAAACTGAAATCTACAATTTTGAATTATCAATAAGAATTAAATTCTGTTACCCAAGTCGGGTTTTGATAAAAAATAACATTCGTTTATAAATTTATTGCCGATCATATTTTACATAAAATAAAACAAACAAACATATTCCATTTCCTATACATGCCCATGACAAGACCCTGTCGACCCCTGGCCATACACATTTTCACGTATGGCCAAAGAAAACGCTACAAATGAATTACGACAATTTTAGCAAATTTATCTCTTCATCTCCTCATCTCTAAATCAACAGAAAAGTGCAACAAAGAAAGCCACGTAAACACGTTCGTTTTTTATGCCCCTCACAAGGTACAAGGAGCAAGTGGAAAATTATTTGTTGCTTGCAAAACATGAAACTGACCATAGCATTGCGGCCGGAAAGTAAAATAAATAAAAAATCGGAAACGGACAACGAACGGCCAAAGAAATCTGAATATACTCCCCCGGCCGCGCCACCATGCACCACGAAACAATGACGACAACGGATAAAAAGTTGCAACCGACGACGATGAGAAGAAACAAATCACCACCAAGTCTGGACTGGTTTCAACTGAGCTGTGTAAGCATTCAATTTCTTTAAATGAATCGGTGAATGGAGAGGAATGGGCCGGCAGATATTTTCGCTTACGTTGGTCACCACAAAAGCCACCAAACCGAACGCAAATAGCGAACGAAAAATGAAAAAACGAAAACACCAACACCGGGACAACACAGTAACAGCCAAATAAAAGAACAAACAAACAGAATGGCGAAGCCAGAAGACAAGAATAAAGCGGCGAATAAAAATCTTTTTAAAATCAGCAGAATTTAACCGCAGCATGCAATTAATCAAGCCCAAAAACCACATGGCACCCCTTTTTTTCCTCGGCACTGCCTCTCCACCCACCATGATCATCATCGGCGGAGTAACACCACATTTTGGGCTTAGCCGGGAAAATAAGAGCGCCAAAATAGTAACCAAACAATTTATATTATAAGCCAACAAGAATTTCTAAGGTTATCGCCAGTGCTGCACTGTAGTTTGCCACTGAAGAGTTTGGATGGAATTAAAAATGTTTGACATTAAGTCGATGTGTTCCATGCTTTGTAAACATACATCCTTGTGAGGAAGATCGAAGGAATAATCACAGAAAGGACAGTGTGATTCATTATACAGACACAAGAGAGGAAATTTAAATGAATCGATGAATTAATGGACAGATTATAGTGAACCTATATACGCTACCAGTAAGGAAAGGCTAAAGTCGGGCGGGGCCGACGATATGATACACTCCACTGTCTATCCGAATACAATTCAATTCGTTCGGAAAACGGGAATGATTTTTGTGTCCTGTAAATGTATGTGTTTGACCAAAAAAATTTAAATCAGAAAGGTCATTTATATGGGGGAGTATTGAAACCTGGAATATAATATGTATAGTTTGGTCAAAATCGGTTAAACATTTGGGAGCAACATTTGTATTGGGGCTATATCTAAACATGAACCGATCGTACCTACTTTCACCATAGGTGTTTTTAGGTGGATTATAAAACGTTGTGCCAATTTTAAAGAAAATCGGGTACAATATGTGGTTTGTAGAGCGGCAAATGTCAAATCGGGAGCGACATTTGTATGGGGGCTATATCTAAATCTGAACCGATCTTACCCACTATCAGCATAGGTATTTCTAATTATAAGATGTTGAGTTCAATTTAAAGAAAATCGTTTCTAAAGCGGAAAAAGTCAAATCGGGAGCGACATTTTTATGGGGGCTATATCTAAATCTGGACCGATCTTACCCACTTTCTGCATAGATGTTTATTGTTGGATTATGAGATGTTTTACCAAATTTAAAGAATGTCGGGTTCAATATATGGTTTCTAGAGTGGAAAATGTCAAATCGGGAGCGACTTTTGTATGGGGTCTATATCTAAATCTGAACCGATCTTACCCACTTTCTGCATAGGTGTTTATAGTTGGATTATAATATGTTTTGTCAAATTTAAAGAATATCTGGTTCAATATATGGTTTCTAGAGCGGAAAATGTCAAATCGGGAGCGACATTTGTATGGGGGCTATATCTAAATCTGAACCGATCTTACCCACTTTCTGCATAGGTGTTTATAGTTGGATTATGAGATGTTTTGCCAAATTTAAAGAATATCGGGCACAATATGTGGTTTCTAGAGCGGAAAATGTCAAATCGGGAGCGACTTTTGTATGGGGTCTATATCTAAATCTGAACCGATCTTACCCACTTTCTGCATTGGTGTTTATAGTTGGATTATAAGATGTTTTGCCAAATTTAAAGAATATCGGGCTCAATATGTGTTTTCTAGAGCGGAAAATGTCAAATCGGGACCGACATTTGTATGGGGGCTATATCTAAATCTGAACCGATCTTACCCACTTCTTATATAGGTGTTTATAGTTGGATTATGAGATGTTTTGATAAATTTAAAGAATATCGGGCTCAATATGTGTTTTCTAGAGCGGAAAATGTCAAATCGGGAGCGACTTTTGTATGAGGGCTATATCTAAATCTGAACCGATCTTACCCACTTTCTGCATACGAGTTTATAGTTGGATTATAAGATGTTTTGCCAAATTTAAAGAATATCGGGCTCAATAAGTGGTTTCTAGAGTGGAAAATGTCAAATCGGGAGCGACTTTTGTATGGGGACTATATATAAATCTGAACCGATATGCCTCAAATTAAATAGCCTTCGTCCTTGATGCAAAAAACGTAATGGTGCTAATTTTTGTTAAGATCAGACTATAATTGCGACCTGTAATTTGATTACAACAATAGATGGAAAGACGGTCAGACAGACGGACATTGCTAAATCGATTC